>VXAU01000136.1:428419-498981 GCA_013399695.1 Formicarius rufipectus
GCCGGGACCGGCGGGGTCACGAGGGAGGCTGCGCGGCCGCCATTTTGAGCTCGGGCAGCCGCCATTTTGTGTTCTGGCGTCGGGCCCTGTCACGCTTGAGGCCGCTGCAGGACGAGGAGTGGCGAAACATGCGCACCTTCACCCTTCGACACACACGCCCCTGGGCCCCGGTGAAGGAGCTGCTGCAGGAAACGGTCCACTGAAGTCAGGCATTGCCAGGCGGAAGTGAGCTCTCGGTCGTATCCTGCACCTGCACAGGCCGGGGCGTGAGGTGCCCTGCCCCTTGGCTCCGCCAGCTTCCAGTGTGGGCTGCTTCTGTGTTGTGCAAACCAAGTGGCTTTGCAAAATAAACCGTTTGTTTAAGCAATGACCCTCCTGTGATGCCCCCTCCGATGAACCTAGCAACACTAGTTTAAGAAAGAGGGTCTTTACAGGGAGGACAGTGAGACACTGCCACAGGTTGCCATGGAGTCTGTAGGTGCCGCATCCCTGGCAGTGCTCAAGGCCAGGATGGATAAGGCCTTGAGCAACCTTGTCTAGTGGGAGGTCTTCCTACCCGTGGCAGGGGGGTTGGGCCAGGATGATCTTTAAGGTCAATTCCAACCCTTTGACAGGCAATGATTCCATAATTCTATGATCTGTCAACCCCCCCCAGTAAGTATTTTGGCGTCTGTAAGAGGCTTCACTAATATGAACAGGCTACGGTTAAGCACGGAGAGTAATTTCAGACTACTTCTAAGGTAACACTGTATTCCTCTATGCAGCCAAAGATTCCAAGAAGAAACAGACTTTGGCCAGGCAGATGATGATGCAAAAAAAGTCCCCAAAGACCTGTGTGAGGATCACATGCGGAGAAGTATTTAATTCCTTCTAGTTTCTTAATGTTTTCTACAACCCTGAATGAAAGCAACAAAAAGAGAGAAAAAATTATATAGCAAAGAGCAGGTCTGGTACAGAAAACCTGGGAATATGTCTCTGAGGACAGGCTGTGGGTGAACGTTCAGGTTGGTTGAGTGGGCAAAGCTGCTGTCTCCTGGGCTTTGATTTTGCCAGGGAAACAGGGCTCCTTCAGTCTTGGCTGCCTGGCAGGACACACAAAAACGTACAGTTTCTCCCCATCCGAAAAGTACTAAAAACCCCAATGCAGGAAGGCAGAATTTGAGTAGAGGACAGGAGTTGCAGCTGCGCTTGGGGCTGTGCCGGGCACTGGCAGAGCAGGGAGTGCCGCTGCCCGAGCTCTGGGTGGCAGCAGACGCGAACGCATGTGGAGCGCAGTGCTCGGCCGGCAGCGTCAGCTCGCCTCTCGGCCCGGCCACAGAGGAGATACCACACGGAGGCTGTGGTTATTCCACGCCAAAGGGGACCTTTCCTTAGGCTTTACCACCGGCCTCTCCTCCACAGATACGTCATGCTTGGGCAGAGCGATGATTTCAAGCGTCAAACACCCCTCACACAGCACTCACCCCACTACACACACACCCTTGTGCAGACCATACACATTTCTTGCATTGAACATGAGATTCATACAGTAGGTATTTTCCTGAATGTCCAGGGCTGTGTGTCTCATGTGTGCAACATAGCAGTCTCTTTTCCGCATCATTTTGGGCAGTAATGGTTTGGCACTGCACAGCCTCATTTGCAGATTTGTGCTTGTGAACAGGCGCGAGGACCAGCCTTCCATTGCCCTGCAGCTGGGCACAGAGTGCATGCAGCAGCTCCCATTGCCCTGCAGCTGGGCACAGAGTGCATGCAGCAGCATCCCCTGCCCTGCAGGCAGGCACAGGCCCACCTGTGGGCTGTACAGCTGGAGGGGTTCCTGCTGGGCATGTGCCTGGGCCAGCCTGTGATGGACTACCCACCACTCCACCATACCCTGCACCGAACAGATACTGTCACTTCTCAAGAACAAACAAATAAACAACAACAAAACAAACCCCACTCAATATATTTGAAGATTTTTTCCCATGCAAGAAAACACACAGGCACAGCTCTGTGCAAAATAAAAAATCTGAGGGTTTAAACCATAGCACATACCTGCACAGAATCCAAAGGCTATCCTCAGTAGGAATTCAGTACAAAGCTTGTGGGAATAAACTGATTTTCCCAGGTGGCCTGAAACACACAGCAGTCAAAACTAAAGTATGCCTGAAGACTCAATACATGCTGCAGGATGAGTTGCTGAGGAATGCAGTAAGTGGATTCCCTCTTTCAATGCATCTGGCTGGGCAAAAGGAGATTTTTTATGAAAATGGTATTAAATAAGCATCTCTGAAGGGAGTAGAACATGCAGAATAGATACACGTGTGATCAGTGTAACTCATGGTTATTCAAAACAAACACAAAAATTCAGAAAACAGGATCCATCTGTCAGTTGTCCTTAAGACTCCCAAAGGTGAATGTTTTAGCAATTTCCCTGGTGCAAAACCTACTGAGAAATTCAACAACTGAAACTCTCTGATAGGCTATGCAACCTAAAGGGACTATTTCATAAAGGAGAGCAGTGTCTGAGAGGGAAACACTGTGATTGAACAGGAAACTGCTAAAATGGCACACAATTATCATGAAATGTTTAGTAAAAAGGCTAAAGAAGGGAGGAACAAAGGCAGATCAGAGAAGATCCAGAAAGATTGGTGTGTATTTGAGAGGGGGAATAAAAAAGCCCATTTGCATGTGAGCAGGCTGCTGGTCAGTGTGTTTCTGTGACTGAGCCCTATGGCTAGTTGCTACTGCCTGTCCTGAGCAGACACGTGTCCAAGGCACCTAACTCTCCATTCATTGGATAATGATGCCAAAAGACATATTTTTTGTGAATCTCTCCACTATTTTCCTAAAGCATATTTGTTCTGTGACTAAGCTTATTGACTCATGAGAGCATACTAGACTACCAAGAGCCACAGGGTTAAGCCTGTATAGTTTGTCATATTAAAAATCTGAATTTCAAAAGTCAGAAGCAGCCCCTGAAGAGATCAGTGATTGTTGAAATCAGCAGAGTTTCTTAGAGGCTTCAGGAAGCTCTGAAATGGGCCTATGCACATCATGGCAAGATTACTTAAAATTTGTGTGCAACCCCCCAGTGTTACAAGGAAAACTGCTGCAATCAGGTGTGTTGTTTCATGATCTGAGGAAGTTATTGACAACAGACATGGTTGTTATGGGCACAGCTGTCTGTCAAAGAAAAGAGGGTACATGACAAAGGGAACATCTGATTATGAAAGATTTGTTCTTGCATGGAAGAGGAGTTGTTTTCACATGCAGCCCTGAAAACACACAGGTTTATTTGGACTTTTAAAGCTATTGTTCCAGAACCAGCAGCTCAGGAAGAAGAAGATTAATCTGGGAGCAGACCAAGACTACAGCAGATATAACATAAAATTTTTTGGATTCAATACAAACAGGTCAGCAAAAGCGTATTATTTTAGACTTAATTATGATCAATGGGCCACTGTTGGTTTCAGACTTTTTAAAACAAAGGCTCCTTTTTCCTCTCTGCAGGACTCCAAAAGGGAAAAAAAAATCTAAGCTAAGGAAAGTAAAACAAAGTGGAGACATAAGAAGAGAAGGGGAACAAACCAATATTGTACTTAATTTGTTCTCAATGATCCAAAACATGAATGTTTCAGTTCAGTGTAGAATCTCTCTATGTAATCACATTCTGTTCTTGAATTCATATTCCAATGTTTCCTTGGGTTTATTTTCTTTTTTTTTTTTTTTTTTTTTTTTTCCAATAGATTGTTCAGAGCAGTACAGGGATAAGACAACAATAAGTGATTTTTCTGAGAACAAACAGCAGCACAGTTACTGTGAAATACAGCTCCTCTGTAGTTCAAAACTGTAACTACCCACACCCTCTCCTCCTTTTTCCAAGCGCTGTGTTTTCATCTACTCTTTCATTTAAAGCATTGTCTAAAACCTGAATAAATTCTGTAAAATAACTATCAATTGTTGCTAACAGTGGTTAGCAACCAGGTACTACCAATTGTGGGAGTCTAACACTAACACTGTTCATTTGCGGAGGAGTTAATTTAAATCTCATTGACAATAAGGGAGGGGTTTGTCTGGCCTTTGGTGAAAACTCTCTGTCTCTTAATCCTGTTTAAAGCAGGTGTGATTAACATAATATTTAAATCTACAGGAGCATATGTCTCCAGCAGTGCATCTCCTCAGTGCCACTAAAACGGTATTTACAGCAGTGGGAAAAATATATATATTTTAATTTTTAACATACGTCTCCACTGACACATTTTCAGAAGACAGCTTTCTTTGCATTTTAGGATGATAGGGAGTAAAGTAAGAATATGAAAATTACATTGATTCTTTCTAAACCATTAAATCTAATTCCCTTTGTTTCTTCTTAGATATTAACATAGAAGCAGATCCTTCCATCTGAGGATCACAGAAGAACCATGATAACCATCCAAAGCCACACTGATTTCAGTGAGCTCTGATGTCTCTCATCACAGCATAAACCATAGCCATAATGTGGGATTTCCAAAGCTCAAATACTATGGCCTCTGTATGTATATACTGGGAACACAAGCATAAAAGATGCCCTAAAATTCAACAGGAGAGAGTGGAAACATCCTAACGCAGAAACAGTAATCATGTTATCCTTTCCTACAGGGAAAAAGAGTCTTAGAATATGGATCAAAAATCAACCAAACTTAAACTTCTTCATACAGCTTCTTTGTAGGAAGGACTAGAAGTTTTCAAATGTGCCACAGCATGGACCTGCAGGAGCTTGCATCCTGCTAGGGCCTCGGCAGCATCCCACAAGCAGCAGTGGGCACTTGCCAAGGAGTGTCATTGCCGTAACTCTTGGGTCACAGTAAAACACTGAAGTGAGGATAATAGAACCCATTTCAGGTTTTGGTTTGGATTTTAGCATGTTTTCCACAGCTGGTTAGTTGGGTACAGAGAGAGGATATGAGCTTCCTTATGACACAGCCTCAGAGGAGAAAGGATCTTTGCAGAGGAACTTTCTAGTAATTGTCACATTATTAGTGAAGCGCTTTACTTTTCTTGCATGCAAACTCAAGTAATTATACTTACTGCTTTTTATATTTACAACTTGCTTTTACTTTACTCCCTTTGGAGGTCAGCTCTAGTTATTACCTAATCTTGTAGAAAAGTACCACAAGGAGGTGTGTGGGACCCTGGCTGGGCTGTTTGCTCTACAGCTTCCACACTGGGTGAGTCAGAGCTGCATAGCTGCCCTAAACAAAACCAGAACCAGAGCTGTCACTGCTCGTTTCTCTTTCCTTGTCAGGCCACTGATGTCCTAGACTACTTCTTCCAGTTGTTTATTATGTGCCCATTTGCTCCCATGTTAGAGATGCCTGTGTCATATCCCCTTCCTAACTTTCCCGTTCCGTAAAAAAAAAAGCACCAAATGACATAAAACTAACACAAACATACATATTCATTGTCAATATTTTTTCAACCCTTCTGTATAAGTACCTCCATATCAGAAAGGCCACAAACACAAGAAACTTTGCATTGCTATAGATTTTATGCACATGCCCTCTCTCATACACACAGCATAGATTAAATAGCATGTACCATTCACAGCAAGGGTTTATTTGCACTGTTTTTCAATAAAGTTTGGCCAGTGCATATACATTTGAAACACTTTTTAGATAAAAACAGAATTGTGAGGTTCCAAAATAAAAAAACATGAAGATAATAACACTTGCAGCACATAGTAGCAGTCAGACAACTCAGAGTATAAAGATATGCTTACAAACACTTCTTTAAAATAAAAACCACCTTTAACTAGAATACTGTTACTCTGACTGAAGAGAAGAAAGCAAAACAAGAGAGAAGTGAAAAAGTATGTGACTTTGTAGAGAAAAAATAAGTAACTGGGTGATTTTTTTTTCCCATACAGCTCGAGTGGCTGAAGACTTCATAAGAAGTTCCACCTCAACACGAGGAAGAATTTATTTATGTTGAGGGTGGCAGAGCACTGGGACAGGCTGCCTAGGGAGGTCATGGAGTCTCCCTCTCTGGAGACATTCCAAACCCACCTGGACACATTCCTGTGTAACCTGCTGTAGGCAGGCAAGGGGTTGGACTAGATGATCTCCAGAGGTCCCTTCCAACCCTAATGATTCTGTGATTCTAATCCCAAAGGTCTTGATCTCTAGTCCTACAGAAAGAAAAAAAGAAGTCTGAAGAGGAGCACCCCAGATGAGAAGGGACCTACTTCAGACAATCCCCTATGAAGGGGGTTCTTCAGAAACACAAAACTCATCTCTGCCATAGCAGCAGCAGCAGAAGAAAACATACAGCAGGTTGTGGTGCCCACTCTGACATCTGTCCTTCTCTGTGTACAGTTAGTGGGGCAAGGTAATATATTTGTTACTACTTTTGTAGGGAAATGAGTAGAAGAGGGCATGCCTCCTTTTTGTTCATGCTGCACCAGCTTGGATGTGGGTTTCCTACAGGAACTGTTCCTCTGCCTCCCTTGAAACTGCCATGAAGTCACACAGAGTTTTAAAATAAGTTTAAAAAGAGAGGGGGGGAAAAAAAAGGTTGAGGGTACATAGATAAGTGCACTTGCAGGCCACTTTCTGAGCCTTTGCTCTTGAGCTTTATTTTTACACTTTTCAGTATGATTAAGATTTTTTCTCACTTTTAATTTGTTGTTACTTGTAGCTCAGGTTTCCATGCTCTCTAGAGTCAGACTACAGAGGTGTACAGCAAACACCATTACCAGACTTGAGATAAAATCACCAGAATGTCAACATATGATTTGACATAACATTTTGCATATTTTTTTCTGTGTTTCAAAAGTAGTTCATTCCAGAAATAATTTCCAACATTTTCCAATACACCCTGTCATAAGAGTGCTCAGCATCTTTTTCAATAAATTGTGCTATGTTGGTGAGTATTACTGAAGAAGCCAGACTGCAGAAGAAATTTTCCCAAAGTGCAGGAAGGGAAAATTGCTGTGTGTTTTTGCTGGGTTTAGGATACAGTGTGTACATCATGGAACACAGTCAAACTTTCATGTAACAGTTTGTTTCCAGGTTATTGACATTTTATAGGGAATCCCTGCATAGTTTTATGAAAACAAGTAACATAAGCAAAATCCTTTAAAATGTGTAAGAGAAGAAAATACATACAGCTTCTTTCTCACACTGCATGCATGTTACTTCCCATGCACTTCACGGGTGTCAGGAATATCAGCAAACTCTTTACTGTTCAAGGCTCATAAAACCTACATATGCTGCACATTTCTGAATCAGGTTTTTGCATGTAACCTGATCTGAAAATTTAATGCTGAAAATAATGATTCTTTGAGCTTTCCATTTGTTGTGCTTTGACTTAATCTGCAGAGGACCCTCACATCCAAACATTCTGGTTTCTGTTAGCTCAATACTTGCACTGATAAACTCACTTTGTAGCCTTGGTCTGGACACCACTGCAAAGGGAGAGTGTTGTGCCACCCCCTGCATATTCCCACATATGTCAGCAACCAGGGCAGCAGCTCCAGGGTATCAGGAAAATGTGTGCCTTTACAATGACAGAGGTCTCACATGCCCCCAGCTCTGCCCTAGGAAAGAAACTTCACTCTGTGGTCCGAAAAATGACTTGTACCCTGGTAACTCTGATTCATCAGGTGGCATTTGAAAGGGACAGTGCCTGTCCCCTGGAAAACTCCTGGCTACACCAGCAAAACTCTCTGATGGGATCCCTTCAGGTGGGTGTTCCTAGCAGACACTTGTACACTTGCATTGTCTCTTCAGTGTATTACTACAAACATTTTTAATTTACTCATTTAGAACAGCGTTTCAGTACTACAGAAAAAAAATTGTTTCCATGTTATTGCTGGAAGCTTATATAATGTTTCCACTTTCTCCTTTCCTCTGGGCACCACCTCCCTTCTGCATAATTTCATTAAGATGTATAAACTCTCCAAGACACATATCAGGGGAAGGAGAGTAAAAGCAACAGTCACAGAAAAAACATCGAAATAGCACTTTCCATCCAAGTTATACAAAAAAATTGCAAAATGCCTTGGCACCAGAAGCATGGGCCATCAGAGCCACCTACTAGCAAGTGAAGGTGGGGTTCCTGTGTGCACAGTCAGGGCTGTGCCAGCAACATTAGGAAAGGTATTTTTACAGACATTTGAAGTAGAGTGTCAAGACCCCTTGCTGACATCCCAAACACTGATGGTCAGACCAGCCAGCTTAAAGACAGCACTTGCAACATCACCCTGCACTGTGATTATACCCTGCCTTACCATGTATGCTTATCTCAAGTGAAAAGGTCAGAGATCTCCATGTATTTTTTTAACTATGGAAACCAAATTAACCTGCTGTTAAATGTGGGACAGGGTCATCTAGGATGTCAACTGTAGGTTCTGTGTTTTTGAATCAAAGCTTCATGTCTTCTTCACCTGAGGATCTGAGTAAGAATAGGGAAAAAAAAAAAAAGAAAAAAAAAAAGTAAAAAAAAAAGTTATGTAGCCTTATAGCCCTATAAGGCCTGATTCCTTCAGCAAATTAAAGAAATTTGTAGGCTAACCACAACAACCAAGGTAATGTCCCATCTGCCCAGGATCCAGCCAGCCTAATGAGAGCTGTGCCAGAGCAGCCATCTCTCCACAAAATTTCACCAGTTCTCTCCTGAAAGAAGATACACAAGCTGACCATTTAAAGCCACTTCCCAAATGCTCTAAGTCACAAGGAAAGCAAAGCTATATATCAGTAACCATGGATGTGGAGTTGTGAATTCTAACTCCAGATTAAATCAATACTCTCACCATTCATGGGAAATGAAAATGAATTGATGGTCTTGGATCTTTTCCCAGCAGGCTGGTGTCCGTGCTCAGTGGCACTGGAATGAATATCACCCTCTGGCTCTCCTCTTGAGGATTCAGCAAAACACACAGAGCAGGGCATTGGGGCAGGGCTGACCAGCCAGGGGCTCACTGCTGTTTCCTTGGCTGAACCAGATCAGCAAAGACAGGGACAACATAAAACTTGGAAATTTTTTTTTCAGCCACAAGCATGTTTCTTTGTGTGTAACTCATGTCTTTGTAAACAATTAACCCAAAATGGCATCTGAAGATCCTTGTTCTATACAGTGTATGTATTTTCTCTTGGCATGCCTGGCACAGTGAAAATCAATAAAGGCAGTTTCATTTGCAGGATTCTGAAGCTATAGTGCTTGCCCAATAAACACACAGTCCTTCATTGCTAAAGAGAACTACACTGAAATAAAAATATTACATGCACTTCTCCTGATCTTAGAGCTTGTAAAAAGATATTCTTACACAAGCTGAAGGGCTGGATTGTGCAGCTTTTGCAGCAGGGAGAACTTACCTTGAGCACAACCAGCCCATTGAGAAGGTCTGGCACACGATTGTTCCCCAGAAGCCTGTAGTTTCAATAAAGCAGTGAATTAGTTAATGAAATTAGTTAGCATCTCCAAAATGGCCCTGAATTTTAAAGGGTGCTTTTTTTTCCTGCTAAAATTAGCATAAATGTACAGTAAAACCTTTTCAGGAAGAAAATGGACTTCACATACTGATAGGGTACTGCAGTAGAATGGTTCCTTCAGATGAGTGGAGGTTTTGCACTAGATTTTTTTTAGGAAGGAAGGATTTACCCAGAATTTTTCCTGTTCCAAACTGGCAGCAAAAAAAGAAGAAAGCATTTACCTGAGTGACTAATTTCAGCAGCTCCAGGACAGCCTGTAGTTTCTTTTGGGGAAACAATTTGTATTCAAAAACATATAAAAGACCACTCCAAATGGAACGTGCAGTTTTCAAAAGAGGTACCTGGAAAAAAAAAATTTCTAATAGCTGTGGATGGGAAGCCCAAGGAATTCAGAACATTTTGGTAATAGAAAAAAATCCTTTAAGGGGGATTAGGGCAGTTAACTAACGAAATGATCAAGCTCTGAGCAGAAACCAGGTTTTTTTAGAGGATTGTTTTAGTGGAGCTCATTTAACCACAGTCTTTGTATGACAGAGCTTCGGGAGGTGAGTGGTGAAGAGACAGAACAGCCCTGTGAACAGTCAGCACATTGAACTGCAGGATTTCTTGGCTTTTTGTGATGCGTTAGGACCAGTTCCAAACTCCTCATAATCATCGCATTAATCTCCCAAGCTGTGCCTCACTTCAACTCTGCAATTAGAAACAGGAAATTTCCACCACCCCAGCCTTCGACAGCCATGTAGTGACTGCTTTTCTGTGAGACCTCATAGAAGGAAACAAGACCTGCATCTCCAAATGTGGTGACTGCTCCAGGAAACACGGAGAGTCTCTCTCTATCTGCTCAGTCTGAAAAAAAACCTTTGCATTTAAAAGTCAGCTCCCAAGAGCTCCAAAATGCTTGGCTCACTCTGCCCCAAAATCAGCACATCCCCTGGTAACTCCCAGAATGCAGATGAGGTGGAAGAGCCCCATTTGGGTCCTCTTGTGAACAGTGCTTTGGAGAGACACGAAATCAGCAAAAACGAAGCACCTGGCACCCATCCCTTCCTCTCCTCCATGTGTCAGGCCAGAGGCACATGCCTGTCTCTAGTACAAATTAGGAAAGATTGGGGTACATGGCAGTCCTTCCTCCCACTGTGTGAGCAGGAGTGGGACTCAAATATCCTCTGCCAGCAGTGCCTGAAGCCCTGTCCTTATTTCCTGCACAGGAGCCCATGATGTGGCCAGTCTCTGAAGGTTGTATAAGCTGAGACCACTCAGAAGTCAGCAGATGACAGGGCATCCTCCACAGGGCAGGAAGGAGAGGGGTCACTGTCAGTGAGAAGACCCCAAAGAGGGCAAAGGTGAGCAGTTGGGGCATGTACCATGATCTGGGTCTGTTTGTGTGACACAATCAAGGTATCTGTCAAAGACTGTACCTTACACCACGGAGTAAGTTCTCTGTCCTTTGAGCACATGGTGGCTCTGTGCCTAAACAACAATGCAGGTCTGCCTGGAAAAAGCAAAGTGGGCATGTGCTGTGAGGGATGGACAAAAACAAGGCAGAGAAGGACAGAGAATTCAGTTTTTCTGAATAACAGAAAGTTATCCCAAGCAGCCTGTAACAAAGGTGTCCTGATGGAGGAATCAAAGCCATGCCCAAGGCGAGCAGCCATGCTGTGTGCTCTGGGGCGTGAGCACATGCTGCACTTGTGGGGTCTCCCGAGGGGAGGAAGGAGGCTTGCACAGCACACAGCAGCCATGTGGTCTCCACTGGAGCATTTTGTGGGAGAACCTTCCTTCCTGACAACAGCCAAAGGAGGTGGTGCAGTTCACAGGAAGATCAGGACTAAAGTCAGGGCCATGCCACAAGACAGGTAGTTTCCAGGTATTTGCTAATTCTTCCTGGACTTCTCTCCCATAAATTTTCTTTGCACCCTCCTGAGACTATAAAAACTCTTAACATCCCTAATATCCTGTAGCAAGGAGTTTCACAGCTACAAACCTCCTAAACAGCACCACTCCAAAATACTTTTGTACTAAAATGAGGGTTTAGAGTTGTTTTTCTTCCTCAAAATGTGTAATTGACCCACACTGACAGGAAGAGAGTCAGCCTGCAAGCCGTGCCTTTTTTACCCTATGTCCTTGTAAACCTGCCCAGCCCTGCTGCATATCTGAGCATGGAGAATCCCTCCTGAGCACCCAACCTGCTCTACCCTCATACACTGAGAAGCAACATCTCACACATTAGCTGTTAAGCACTGGAAATGCTGTGGCCAGCAGAATACAAGTGGAGAACCAGCATCTACACACCTTTTTCCACATCACATAGGACTGGCATAGTTTTGTAATATCCAGCGCCTGGTCCAGCTTGCATCTGTCTGTTCATCCTTTAAGCTTCTTTGAACTCAAGTCTTGCAGAGAGCTAATCACCCTGCCAACATTTTGCTAATAATAGCAGCAGCCCTTCAGTTTTTCAGGAGCACTGATTGCTATATAACAAAACCACAGTGATGCTGGATTTCTGAGGTCTCCTCCATGCCAGACCTTTCTTAGTCTGGTGAGGAGAGAGCAGCAGAAAGTAAAGCTAAAATGCTCATTTTTGGACCCTCTGTGTCTCACCCAGGCTGTTCACCAGTGTTTCACAACCCATGGTGTCTCTGCCAGGTTCCTCTGGGGGACTCAGCAATTAGAAGCCTTGCAAAGAATGTTAAAAGTGTATAATTAAACAAATATAGTCAAACATGTTACTAAGGGCGATCAATGCAAGAAAAAAACATAAACAAAGCTCTACAGGCACAAGGACCCTTACATGAGACAGTTATCCTGACTGCCTTCCTCTGAAGATACGCTTACCTTTTGCCATGGATGTAATTCTTCTGTGGGACAGCTCCTACAGAGACACCCTGGCTGGGAACATACCTGCTGTGCTGGGATAGAGGAGGCCAAGATTCACTTGATTTCCTGGTAGGGAGGAGAAAGGCGGGTTTCAAACGGTGATGCAGCAGTGCTTTCTACATGATCATTTTACAGTCTTTTAATTACTTCAGAAAAATTATTTAATTAAGGCCTCTTCTGTAGAGTTCTAGTTCAAAACTGCAGCCCCTCAACTTTACTGGTCCTTAAAGAAGGTCCCTGTGAGAGGACATGCTAAGGCTCCTTTGTGCAATGCCTGTCCTAGGGCTGACCTCTGTCTTGCAGAGATGGCACTGGATCACTGGGGTTTCAGATCACCTGGGATAAACACCCATGTTCTGTGTGAAGGCTGAAATTTGCAGTGAGAGGGACATGTGCTCAGCCACAATTAGCTCTGAAGGTTTGAGAAACGTTCCTAAATTTTGTGTGAATTATTCAATGACATTAGTGCTAGTTCACAAGGACAGTGCCACTGCAAATTTTAAAGCCAATTTACTTAACTAGATTTTAATACAAACACAACTAGAAACTGATCTCATTCTCATGGGTCAGATCATGCTGGCATTTTTTTAGGTCTCAAATACACAAACCAACACTTACAGTGATCAATTTACAGTCCAGCTGGTCTTTGTCTTTGAGAAAGCACATTTCACAATTTCAATAGGTTAAAACCTGAGGTCCTGAAAGACATTTGGTTTCCAGCTCTGTTGTGGATTACAGCCCTGGGTATAGTCTCCATTTGCCCAGCATTTTACATCCAAAAGACATTCTACAGCTATGCTGCAGTCACAGTGTGGGAAGAAGTCCAGAACAAAACTCACATGATAGATAAGAGCCTGGAGGGCTTGGAGACCAACCACCACCTTCAGATAGATCCCCTGGACCTCAGAGGAGCCAAACAGCAAACGAGGGCAGCAGAGTCTACTGCCTCTGAGCAGAGGCTCTCCAAGGCTATTCGACTGCCCTGCTCAGCTGCCAGACGAAAGGTACCTTGCAAAATGGCCTCTGAATTCCCTCCCTATGAAGGATGCCAGGGAGTTGGCGTGGCCAGAGTTTTCACAGGGTACGCAGTGGGGTTCGGCAACCAGACACAGTGTGGCACTGTTGCTCCTGGGGAGTCTCATTTGGGTTGTGTCCTCAGGGTCAGGACGCTACACGGGGAGGCCTCAGCCCAGGTCCCACATCCCTTCAAGACACGACTTTTTACCAAACTTGGTGAACTGAGAGGATCGAGAAGGGAGTAACAGGAGTTACAAAACAAACACACCCAACCACCACAAAAAGAAAGGCTGAAAGGGTTTAACCAAAGTCAGAGAAAAAAATTAAAGGGGTGGAAATGAAGCACTCAGTGCAGAAGGCAGCTGTGACAACCATCAGGTGTCCTCTGCACCCTCTGCGAACAGGGTAACAAACACACAACCCAATTTACAACAAAGATAGGGGAGGGTCTGAGGACATAGAACTGCAGGAACCACGGGGATGCCTATGGAAATTACAACTTAGGGATGTCACGGAATCCCTTTCCCTGGAGGGCTGCAGGACAAACACGGCTCCTCTGGGCTGTGTGAGCTGCACGTGGACAGGACCATGCTAGCGCCAGCATTTTCATGCAGCTGGGAGGGAGCTCCAGCCTCCCTGTGCTGGCAGGGCTCTACCCCATTGGGGTATCACCTGCCAGCCAGAGGAGGGAGAATCCCTTCACAGGGGGAAGCTGCAGCTCCAAGATTAGACTCCAGCCCTTGACAGAGCCCAGGGTTTCCCTGCAGAGCACTGCTGAGCATGCAGCCAAGGTGCAGTTCCGGCTATGGCCGTGCTGGGATGTGTTAATAGCTCTGCAGAGATAGGTTACCATGCGTACTTTCACGGGAGCAAGAGGGGAAGGAGAACATGTAAGCAGAAGCTGGAGACACCCGAAGACTCTGAGAGGCAGAGGGAACAGAAGGAAAGAAAGGGAAGGGAAAAAAAAAAAAAAAAAGAAAGAAAAAGGCCAAGAGTCATAGTGTGCACTGAGGGTTTGAATTTGCTTTTAGCCAGGAGCACCTGTAACTTGCATTCCAGATTTTACACTATCTTTCTAAACTTTCTGAAATTTCTACCTCCTTTCTTATTCTCTATTTCCTTCTATTATGATGATCCCCATGTTTCAGACATCACACAGCAGTAGGTTTCATTCAACAGTACTACTTTTATTTTGTGATTAAGGGCACACTTTTGTATGGCATCTCCCACAGATAATGCCTAATAAGGAGTGAGAGAAATCTGGCTTTCCCAGGAGAGGGGAGCTTCCATGCGGTGCTGGCAGCAGCCATAGCAGCCCATCCTTCTCCCACCCCAACTCTGCAGCAACACCCTCTGGGGTAAGCCACCCTGCCCCAGGCCCACAGCATTGGCTCGTGTGATGCTGCAGGATGGTGTTACAGAAAAGGGTCTTAAAATCCATTTTTACAAACCATGTAAAGCAGCAAAACTACCCAGGACTGGTTAGCCAAACAGCAACATTTCGTGCATGTATTACTAACAGTCTACACAACCCAGTCCCAACTTGAGATTTTATTGTTTATGGGCACAACATGTTCATTTTATGGGAACAGACCTGCTCTGTGCTGGAAGACTTCCTGCAAGCAACTGTGGTGCTAATTTAGAAGATGGCATTCTTCCCGAACAGTCATTATTAAACCCATAGCCCTACGTTACCTCCAGCATCAAGGGGCAATGTGCTGTTGGAGGCAAGATAGAACAAAGGTCCAAGCAATAGTAACTGCAAAAGGGCTTAGGGGCTGTTCTCTTCAGGGAACAGAGGGAGATGCAGCCTGGCCAAACTCCAGTGTATGTGGTTTTAAAGATCCTCACTTGAGTTGTATTGCGTTGATGTGCAGTGTTCTGCACCATCCCTGGCTTGAGTTACAGGAACTATTTTCAGCATCTCTGCCAGAAATGACATCTCATGACTTTTATCGTGGCATGGGTGCGTGTTTGTAATCAGCTTGGAAAATCTGTTTCTGAGCTTAACTCTAAAGCTTTGTCTTTGCTACAGAAACAACTGTACTTGGTAACACAGTCTACCATCCATTTAGTAGCATGGGGAATGATTTGCTGTCCTAGAAAATTGGTCACAGCATAAGCCTGCAGGGTTTTGCAACCTCACTGTTTGATGCCTTTAGTTTAAGTGCTGAACACACTGTACAAGCACAAGTGGACAGCCTGAACTGGGAACTCTTCTATAATGCTAAAATGCCAACCATTTGGGTAACCCTGTGAGCTAAGCATTAGTTTGTGCAGTAATTTTATCAATTCACAGTGGCAGGCAAGTGGTTAATGCCAACGTCAAAAACACTACAGAATTCATCCCAATTCATTCAATACTGGTAACCTTAAGGATCAGCTTGCACGTTCCTATAGCAAACTTCCTCAAGAAACACTTCATTGAAATGTCTTCACAAAATGTCTTTCTGAACAAACCAACCACCTTGGCTTTGCAAGGGCAAGGATGTCAGTCACCAGCCTAAGAAGACGCAGACCAGTCATAAATGCATTGCACCATGATTTCAGATGGCCTTGCCATCACTGGAGAATGCAACTATTTACAGATACAGCGCAACCAAACTGATGCAAGCTGTTCCTCAGGGCTTGTTTCAAAGGAATCCCAAACTTTGGTCCTCCCAAGGTGTTTGGTATGTAACCTACCCACACAGCAGTCTGTCTCAGTCTGTACTTCTGCAAGCAAATAGGTTAATGCATTTCTAATCATTTGGTGTGGCCTAAACAGATAATCAGCAGTTGTTGTCTAGCTGTTTCTTCAACACAGGGATCATTAAATAAATAGTTTGCCTAGAGAGGCTGGTATTTCCACCAGCCATTCCTACCTCTTGCCAAAGATGGCATCTGGGAGGAATGAGTCGGGGAACCTCGCTTTTGCATGAGGCAGTGTGGCCAGGCTTAAAGACATCTTGAGGTATCCTCAGTCCTGCCTATGAAACTTTGCTGTCTAAATCAAACTGTTCTGGGATCACACAGAAAGGCACTGATAGGGCTCTGCCATGCAGCTAGTGACATGACTGCCCAGGCCTCTTGAATCTTTCTACATTACATGGTTTCTGCATGATTTGTGTTTTCACATCCAGGCATTGTGCCTCCATTGAAGGATCCACAGCTTATAGACAGGAAATTGCAATCTTTTTAATATCCTTTAACCACAGGTGAGGAGAAGGCTGTACAAAACCCAAGAATAGGTCTTAAGTCACAGGCTTAGTCTCCCTCCTTGCTTTGGACTGAAGAGCAGTGCTGTGCTCCACGGTAACATTGAGGCCAGCTGTTGAACAGGGACTGATCCCATCACACTGGGTAACAGCTGCCCAGATATGTTACCCTCAGCCCACTGCAACCGTGGCCTATGGCTCTGCCATCAATACTGAGATCCCTCTGCAAATTCAAGTGGTTTTTTCTCATCTTTAGCACCTCACAGGTTTACAACCCAAAGACCCAAGTAAAACCTCATTTTTCATATTCACAAGCTGCAGAAGAGTTACACTTGGGACTGTCAGGTTTCCTGCCCAACTCCTAGTCTTGAGAACCCAGAAGTCTGAAAGCCAAAATCTGTTCCTGCAAGAAATGAGAATGACAGTCAACACCACATCTGTAGGAGAACCTCATTTGTTTAACCAGACTTCAAGTAATCAGTCTTGCTCATTGCCCTCATATAACCATACACCATCAATTTCTGTGCACATCCATGGATGCACAATATACAGAACAGATATTTCTGTAAGATTTTTATTAAAAATACAGTCCACAAAGCAGATGCCCCATACTCAGACATGACTTACAGTGTCTGGGCATCCTGCTTTGCTACCAGCAAGGGCAGCTCAGGACTGCAAAACCATTTATTTAGCAGCAGAGAGCCGTTCACAAGTGTCAGCATCCTCCCTTACACCAAGAGGCTTGGGTACTTGCTCAAGACATCCATAGTTCTGTTACATCACGGGAAGTAGCTTCCAAAAGGTCAATTTATTGAAAAACTAAAGGATCTTCGCAGAAATGAATTACACAAACAGTATGGGCAAGTTCTTACTTCCTCTTACTTGAACCAACATACAAGTTTTTCTTCTGGGTATGTTCTGTGAAACTCCATTAACCAAATAAAAAAAGTGGTAGGTCATTTGGATTGCATACATGGAAAAAAAATAGAGAGAAACTATGCTGAAGTACTGTATTTGAGTTAGAAACCGTATCTGCAGGATTCAGTAGGAGCAGCAACTCATACCACTTCCTTCTTAGATTACAGGCACCACAGAACAAGTTCAGTGTAAGGTACAGAGCTTTAACTACGTAAACACACTTTTCACCCATTAAAAAAATAGATTAGAGGAAGATATAAACAACTTATTTATTAAATCAAATAGAAATGCAAAATATATTTCACATGCCTTACATGGAAAAGAGATGAACTTCCAAGACTTTAAAGCAAGACTGTGTCAGTTGACACACAGGAAACAGGAACATTATAAACAGTCACATAGAGGAGGAAGGACTGGGCAGAGGTGACATGGGGATGATGGGCAGTTCCTCCCCACTCTGAGAAAGATCTCCTAAAAACAACAATGGAGTTTATGCTGAGCAAGCATTAGAAGCCTGAAATTAACATACACTTAGAGAAGTTGTCTAAAGAAGTACAGTTTGCTAATAACTAGTCAAAACAGTGGTCTAAATTACGTATAACATATTCATTAAGGGAACACAGGTTTATTTTTTGAGTATATCATACTCATATGAAACTGAAATTTTTTGAACATCAGTAGGGTCAGTAGGAGAATCAGAAACATCAGAAAAAGCTTTTAAAAGCTAGATCAATACACAGCCATAATTCTGTGTGACTCTTCTATTTAAAAAAAATATGAAAAATAGAACTACTTTTCTAAATATTTTAATTATTTTCTCATCCTCCAACTCTTCCTCCCTCCTACATACAATTTCTTGGAAGCTGAAATGACACTAAACAACAAATACAAAGCATACACTTCTAGTATATTCCACAGTTTTTCTAAAGAGTCAATAGTCCAGCAATTTTAAAGTGATCTATGTGCAAAAAATAAACTAATTATAGAGTTTCTTAAAAAAGAAAAATCCACTGCAGCCTTAACTTCTACTTTAAAAAAAAAAAAA
Organism: Formicarius rufipectus; assembly: GCA_013399695.1. NCBI lineage: Eukaryota > Metazoa > Chordata > Aves > Passeriformes > Formicariidae > Formicarius > Formicarius rufipectus. The sequence goes on from VXAU01000136.1 coordinate 446,926, forward strand.
AAATAAAATCTGAGGATTTGCACTAAGTTTCCCAATGGAGGACAGATCAGTAACTGTGAATACTCTGCCTAACCTGTGACTTGGTGTTGCAAAACTGTCAGCATCCCAAGTTTACTACCTGCTGGCAAGTGGAAAACAGACCATATCCCCATGAGAAGCAGGAAAACCACTGTTCATAAACTAGTCTTCTGATATACATAAACATACAGGGCAGGTATGTACTCAGAGATTGCTGCCTACAGCTGAGAACAGTCCTCCCAGCATGACTAACAGTAAATTATTAACAATAAAATGTGCAAGACTCATAAGAGCAGGATTTGCAATGTTCCTGCCTGCACGATGCCTCTAGGCCTAAACTAACCCCTCATTAATAGCAGTGTAAGTCTGGGCAGCTCTGGTGAAGTTACAGCAGAAATCACTGTGCATGAGGATTTCTGTGAGAAGAACAGTTACTTGAACTACAGACTAGTTCAGTCCTGACCACACTACAATAGAGAATTGTGTTTAAACCATGAGTAATCATGCAATCATCTCCCAGCATAGTACTTCTTTTCTGCACACATGGAATGTAAATGACCAAGATTTACAACTGATGATTTTGCAGATTTAATGGATTATATTTCTCTAATGGTTCTGGCAATGCAAACTCAAGTTAAAAAAATAACACCAAAAAAATATATCCCACACTCACTGCTATTTTTTTATTTGATGACTTATCTGGCACGAAGTTTGGGTTTTCTAACAGTGTGTAAGTGCTCAAAAACATGAAATTACTTGGGCTGGGGTGGGAAGAAGGGTGGTCCTATGGCAAAGTCCAGGTGTGGAAGACACCATGGCAGGTGACAAAACTGAATTATGTTTGAGTAAATCAAAAATCTTACATCTGTCATTAGTTTAGTAAATGGATCAGACACCCAGGTCCTAAGTAAAGGCAGTGAAAAAAAACCATCACCAACTCACAAAATGCCTGGAGTTTCCCGGATGAAAACTCTGAAGAGCAAAACATGAGCAGTAAAGTCACTTGGCGTTTAATGGCCAAGTCACCTTGAAAAACAGTTCAACCATGAAAACTATCCACAACTTGAATGCCAAGTGGCAGTATTCTCCCTTCTACCATCCACTGCTGCAGAGGACAGAGGAGTGTCATGGAACCTGAAGGGGCGACCGGCTGCAGGAAGGTGACCAGTCTTTGCTGGCATGAAGGAGCAGCACACCAGACCACTGAAGAAAGCTCACCCAACAACATGAGGCCTTGAGGATGAAGAATGAAAGGCAAACATGCTTGGCCTGATACAAACCACTGAGGTACTGAAGAGTCTCCAGAAGAGGGCAACGGAGGTGGTGAACGGTCTGGAACACAGGTCTTGTGATCGAGCTGAGGGTATTTAGCCAGGAGAAAATGAGGCTTGGGAGGGATCGTATTGCTCCCTACAACTACCTGAAAAGAGGTTGTAGTGAGGTGGGGGTCAGTCTTTTCTCCCAAGCAACAGGACAAGAGGATACAGGCTCAAGTTGTGCCATGGAAGATTTAGATTAGGAAATATGTCACCACTGAAAAGGTGGTCAAGCACTGGAACAGGCTGCCCAGAGAAGTGGTGGAATCAGCATCCCTGGAAGCATTCAAAAAGAGCATAGATGTGGTGGTGTTTAGGGACACGGTTTAGTGGTGGACCTGGCAGTGTTCGGTTAATGGTTGAACCTGATGAACTCAGAAATCTCTGCCAACCTAAACAATTCTCTGTTTCCATGAAACCACATACCTTAATGCAGGAAAATGGTGGTTCTGATGAAGTTCAAATCACAGCCAAACTGTTTTCATTTGCCAAGGAGGGCTAAACACTAACAACACAATTCAACGTGTGCTTCAAGTCCTTTTAGACCCATACCATATACAGCATTTAGCCTTGGTTTTCCTCCCCCTAATGCACTGAAATAAAACCAGGCCTTAAGGAATAACTTGCATAGTAAGAAAAGGTCATCAATTTAATCATTTACTTTAAGCAGGCAAGCAAATTTGTAAACATTCAAAAGCGGCAGCATCCAAGTTACAAACAATTTAAGGAAAAAAGAATTGAGATTATTAAGGTTCTTTATCCTCAAAAATTTTGGAAATTATCTTTTGAAACACTGCAAACATTGAACACTCAGTTACGTCTCTTCTAATCCTGCTAGTAGTCCTGCCTTCCAAAGAATTCTGCTTTCTAAAACACATGATCTCACAAATGCCATACTTTTTAGCATGTGCCATTTGGAAGTCAGCTATCAGAGCATTTCACCTCAGTCTAAATTCCATTAGCAAAGGGAATGCTTGTGTCTTGATTCAACACCTCTTTAATTTCTGAGGGCAAAGCATCAAAGAGGTGATCTTCCACTATGAGCCCACTTTTCCTGAGAAGCTGACACTGCCCCAGTGTAACTGGCAGACGGTCCAAGCAGTTTCCCTTCAGTTCCAGGTAAGTCAGCTGCAACAGCTGACTTACTTTATCTGGGATTGAGGTAATACAGTTTTGTCCCAGACTCAAAGTCCTCAATTTCACACATTTAAACAACTGTTTTGGCAAAATGTCGACTTTGTTTCCTGTGATGTGAAAATGCTGAAGATTTTGAAGCAAGCCTATTTCCCCTGGAATCACCGCAATTGAGTTGAAGCTTACATCTAAATACCTAAGTTTCTGTAAACTGAACACTGCGGCAGGTAAGGTTTCCAGTTTGTTATTGGAGAGGTAAAGAGACTCCAAATTCTTTATGTGAGTAATGGAGGAAGGAATGCTGACTATTTTATTGTGCCATAGCTTTAAACAAGTCAGTCTTTTTAAATGTTGGAAACTGATGATTTCTTCAATTGTGCGTATGCTATTTGACTTTAAATCCAGTTCCTGTAAGTTAGAAAGACTGAAGATAGCATGGGGAATTCTCTCCAGTTCACAGTTCTGCAGTTCCAACTCTGCAACATTAGTCATTTTCTTAAGGCTATTGAGTACCAGAAGCTTAGTGCCATCATTATGAATGACTAGTTTTGTCAGATGTGGTGCTACATCTGTGATATTGGGGGGAATTTTGGTCAAATTGCTCTTCACATGGAGAATTTTAAGGTGTCTCAATTCTCTAAGAGATTCGAGCCCTATCATTTTGTTATTTTCAGAGTTCAAGTTGCCTATCAAGTACAATTCACGAAGGGTTTTGAGCAAATACACCCACGCAGGAATTTCTGCAACATCTGTGAATTTCACATGAAGGCATCTCAAGTGGTCCCGGAGGAAGCTGAAGGCAGTCTGCTCGACCTTTGCAGGGCAGTGGTACAGATGAAGCTCCTGAAGATTTGTCATCTGGGAAATTTTGGCTGTAATTTTTGCTTCAGGAATCAGCTCCAGTTTCAACACATCCAGATCTGTCAGATCAAACACTGCATCAGGGACCCCCGAGAGCATGAAGAGATGCAGCTCCTGCTTGTCCTGGGCATTGCGGGAAACGTGCTGCCGAAGCTTTTCATAAGTCCACTCATGGTTTAAACTAATTCCCCGTAGTTTGTTCTCACTTACCTCTGACAAAAAGACACCAAATCGCTTAGAATACAGCTGGTCGTACTGATCTACCATATGCAAGAGAAATGCAAAATCATTTTTGACATCAGGGATATCACTGAAGCTACTCTCTTCTCTAACCTTTTCAAAAGAATATTCTTTTAAAGGTATTCGGACCAGCCAAAAAAGTGTGTAGAGGCAGATAAAACCATAGACACAAATGAGGGAAATATAGCTGATAAGCAGCTTCTTCAACATATAAGCCATATTGTGTGTACATTCAAACTGTGTGTAGCCAATCAGATGTTCCACTTTTGGGTTGCAAATGTGTTCAAAACTAATGGTGTTGACAAAGTTTGCAGTATAGCAGAGTATAAATATGAACTTGACAGTCTTGATGACAGTCTGGCCAACATAGAGCTTATAAATCAGATCACTGTCTTCCACGTGAGCCCGGAACTTACGGACTTTCTCAAACAGGGCTTTGGCTTGTTCTCCATCTTTCTTATCTAAAATCGTAACACTAGGGATCTCAATCATCGGCTTGTCAGCTGAAAATTTGAAGCCAGATTTGGTTATCATGGGAGTGCTGGCACTTGGGCTTCCTTCATCACTGCTAGTGGAAACATACTTGGGCAGGGACTGGGCGCCAGTTAACCTCTGTTTGTTCTCTTCGGAGTCCTCACATGCTGTTTCGGACAACGCTTTTGTCGTCCAAGGGGACTCAAAACACTTCCCCAGTATAGACACAAAATGCTCAATTTTTGAGCAAGTCTTGGGATACTTGAACCAAAAATTGCTACTGACTATTAAAATGATAGTGTGGATGAGAACAAGATAGGGAAAATACTTTGAGTACCACGGAAGAGCCAAATGATAGCACATCTGGTTAATAAATACATACTGCTGAAAATCCAAGTTTGTTTTACGGCCTGAGGAATCTTTTTGCTCCTTCTTCAGCTCCTGGCCTGATTCAGTGGTTTGATACTGAGAAGAAGTAGCTCTGCTCAGAAAAATGTCAGGTATTACAGTAGGGGTACTTCCAAAGGAAACAGTTCTCATTGATGCTTCTTCTCCTTGACCAGTGGTTGTTTCAACAGTGGCAAAGTCAGCCTTTCCTGATGTACCAGGCTGCACTTTTGAATTTACAGTAGACTGCAAAACTGGCAAGCAGACCACCTGGTCTTTTGTCAGCTGCATGGTTCCAGCAAAAATGGCAACCATTAACATAACAACAGCAAGATAATCCATAAATACATCCCACCATGGTTTCAAGATACGGTAAGTTGGCTGGATGTCACTGAGCGATGCAACTTCTGCAAGGGTAAACATTCCTACAAGAGAACAAAGACAAAATCAGTATTGTTAACTGGTGAGACTATAATATGTGAAAGGTAAAATGCTGTAGCTAGTAGGTATTAATAATAAGAAAAGCAGTGATGGACTGTGCTGCACAAAATTCAGTTCTATAAAAATGACAGCTTGAGCCTGAGCATGTAAAATCCAGCACTGTTATTTTGCAGTACCTTGCATTTGAACAAAAAAGGATTTTCTAAATGCTTTGCACCATGATCATGACTTGAACAGCACAGTTTAAGTATCTTATTACACTGTCAGCAAGGTCTCTTCTTTCTTTTCATCTCCCACTCCCTGCTTTTGAGCGTTCCTGTGTGTGACCAGATTGATTAGCTCCTTTCACTGCCCAAATGAAAGCTTTGCAGTTACTATGTGAATATTTGGCATAATTTTTAATATGCTTGGATGCTTTAAAGTAAGAAACAGTTGGATGGGGCCCTGACCAACCTGATCTAGTGAGTGGCATTCCTGCCTACAGCAGGAAGGCTGGAACTAGATGATCTTAAAGTCCCTTCCAACACAAACCATTCTATCATGGCATCAAATGGTACTGTATACATTTTTCCCTCCCCCAATTAAATTCAACCTAGCTAACCAAGAAAAACAACCAACACAACTCTTTCTTAACATAATGGGGAAAACATTATTTTCAGATTATCATCACTGCCTAGTAATTGAAGGAAGCTGATTAGTGGAGGTAACACAGGAGCAAACTGCAAGGCTTTCACTTTATGTCAAACATATGCACTGTGAGACAAAGTAGCAAACTGACTGTGTAAGAATCTAAACCTCTTTGCAGCTTTAAAGAGCTTGCTTTGCTTTTTATTTTGACAACATAGAGAGGGCTCAACTTATCAGGTTTTTAAAAAATAACCTTCCTGTGCAAGCAGGATGTGGTAAAATCATAATTTTAATTGCTGAACTTATGACCCAAATTTGCCTCTTCTAAAGAAAAATGGCTTGTGCACACACATGCAGTGGGGAAGAAGACAGGATGTACATTATCATAGAGTCTGGCTCCGTTTGCCTGGGAGAAGAACAGCTTAGCAGAGCACAAGGAGATCAAAAGAGGCAGTAACAAGATGCATGAGATTTATTATTTTTAACTTGTAGCATACCAGTTCATACAGACCTGCACCTTACACACCCTAAAGAACAGCATCACGGGCAATGTATATACAACATTATCCTTTAATTAGTTCTAGATAACAGATATTTCTATATGCAGAACTCAAATAGCAGCTACCGCCTATATAGTCAAAGGCATACATGAGCACCCCTCCTTCCCCACACCAGTGCAAGCAGCTCCCATATCTTGGTCTGTGGGAAAGGCCAGCAGTCCTCTTTACTGGTATGGAGCTCATGATGAAAGCATCTCCTCCAACATAGGGCGGGAGCCAGTCCCTGGCCTCCCACGTTCTCCTCCCAGAAGCTTTTACCAGTGCTGCATACCACGCCTGGGATCTGGTGAAGGCAGCAAAATAGGAGAGAGCTTTATCTCACTGCAGCACTCATCTCTGTTGGTGCTCTTGGCACAGCTGCCAAAACTTAAAACTGAGGGCTCAGTTTCTCAGGGAACCAGCAGAAGGAGCTTCCAGCTCTCTATTTATTTTCCAGTGGGCAAATGAATGTCAAATACTCCTCCCTCATCAGTAATACAAGTTGTCAAGGTCTTACAGTTCTCCCAGCTCCACAAGAGCCTCCTCCCAGCAACGTAGTTCCTAAGCCTTTCCCCACATATCTCCCCAGGGCCATAGTTGCCGTACAAAGTGCTGAAGGACAGACCAGTAACACACCCCACAGCTGTCAAAGCCTCACAGTGCCTTACTGGGAAGTTAGTTACAAACTCCCATCTTCTTTCATGTCTCGTGGTGCTTACGTACACTGAGTCACAGCATGACTGCTGGCCCTAGAATTGCTACCTTTGACATTTAAATAACATTAGTGTGCAAAGGAATAGCATTAGTCATTTGTGGTAATGTGAAAAGACAGATACAAAAGGATCCTCCTAAGGCCCAACTGCCACCTGTCCAGAAGAACCATGAAAAGGCAGAAGTGATTTTTTTCCTGCATGGATTTTTGTTTTTCCTCAGAACCTCTTTCGAAGGGATGGTCTCAAACTCTGGGCTGTTTTCACTGCGGTCTCACCTACCTTGTCTGCCACAAGAACTTCCCATCCACTAGGTTACTAGTGCAGTAGTTCAACAGGAGAGCACAACACCAAATGTGTAGAAAGGACAAGTCATGCACACACAAAACAGCTGTACCTCTGCTCACACAGCTCTGCCATGTGCAGGGAGAGTAGGGCAAGCAGGATGAGAAGGAGGAATGAGGTGACTGCTCTAATATACAAGGGTAGCTGCTACTGCTTGTTCCTCTGGGGCCAGCCTTTCCCTCAACTTTGCACCAGCTAATTATGTGGGAAGTTACTTCTTTGCGGTTTGGGGCACAGCCTGAAGAATTCCTTTCACAGAATGAAGGTGATTTTTTTGCTTCTGCCATGAGACTACATGGATAAAGGACCGAAACCCAAGCACTGCAGACACGGCTGCTCTAAACGAGTGAAATAATGGAAAAGAAACGACAGAGAACAAAGTGGCTCCAGCTAAACACTCAGAATCTAAGGCTAAAAATCACCTCTTTTGTCTTGCACACACAAAATGATTTCCAAAAAGGTTAGGAGACATAACAGAGCCTGTGTAATCCTCTTTGCAGCTGTAGGCAGCATGGTGTAACAGGAGCTTTACATCAAGAAGTACCACATTCAATGTTCTCAACATGTCTTTTCTTTCAAGTTACTGATACTCACAGAAGAGCTGCTGCTTTGGCAGAGATTAGCAGTTATAAAACACAAAAAACTCCTCAGTGGCATTAGTAACACTGTGACTCATAAAAGACAGATCTTTCTCTAGGTAGTAAAAATCAATTTCAAGAGCAGAGAACAGGTTTCTGTCCTCACATATCTAAATTGTTTAAAATGCTCTCAGTCTTAAAAATCAAAATGAAAAACTATAAACCTACATACAGTGTAAGGTACATTCTGACAGGCTGCAAATAAATTTGTTATTTTCTGTCTTAAATCCATCATTACATGTATTGATGTTTGATTTTATTAAACTAATAACCATAGAAATTAACTTTTATTATATTTCTGCACATGCTTAAAAATCAAACTGTTAAGTGGTACTCAGAACAACAGGCCTGTAATGTATCATGATGGCTTTGGGTTTTATTTCACAGTTGAATTTAAACTAGTCAAAGCTTTTAAAACCTAGTGTCATGAATATTCTGTGGAGTACATAGATAATATTTTCATCACTGATTTTCAACCCTTACTTTAATAGTGTCAGACTGGGGTTTGGGTTTCATTATAAGCTGCAGTGATAACACAAAAGTAAGGGAATAAAGAAAGATAAAAAAGGATGCAAATGCCAGTCTGTGTGTGGCAGACAGAGCTTGCAGTGCCCTGTCATAGGTGGTCCCACCTCTAGACCAATGTGTGCTCCACTCCCAACCCTGATGTAGGAAAAGTCTGTAAGAAGGTTTAAACTGAAGAACAAAGTACTGTGCATCTGAAATGTTAAAATATTTGATTTCTCCTAGTGCAAACACATATTTCTTTCAGCCCTTTTCAGGACTTGCAAGGCACCAAATGGACCTTGAGGTTCAGCAAAACATGGGCTTTTGCACACCAAGATCCAAGAGACCCAAACTAGAAAACTGCAGTTCTTGAAGAGAAATAATTTTTAATTCCTAATATAGAATTTCAGGACAGATCCCTTTTTTAAATTGCATATTTTAGTTTAATTTTAATAAGCACACATTTTAATTCAAGCTTGTTACAGTATCATCTTTAGGGCTGCACAGCTACATAAGGACTTTTAATTTTAACAAATAACCTTTTTTCCTCCCAAACCCTTTGTTTCCAGTTCTGTTACTTGGATGATATTCCAGCATAACATTAACTTCTCCAAGCTCCTTACGTTAACTTCCTATCTAGTGGGTGTATTCTCTCTCTGAAAAAAAAAAAAAACAAAAAAAAAAAGAAAAAAAAAACAAAAACAAACAAAAAACCCCAAAAACACAAACAAAAACAAACAAAAACCACAAAAGAAACAAACAAAAAAACCAAATAAAACAAAACAAAACAAAACAAAAACAAAAAACACAACAACAAAACCCCAAAAACAAAACAAACAAACAAAAAAAAAACCAACACAAAACTCTTTAGCCTAAATGAATGCAATTGTTCTAAGCACAGTTGTTTCTTGCTACCTTCTAAGATTTTAGAAGGAAAAACTTGAAATTCTGAAAGCAGCACTGTAGTTTGATCTGGAGCTCTAGAATTAAACCCATTTTATTTTGTGGTTATACAAGTTACAGTGGAAATGGAATATCAAGAGAAAAAATTAGCAATGACAATACAATTGTTACATGCCCATGTTAAATCAGCAAGGATAACAACTAATTACATAAATCATTCTTCTTAACAATTATAATAATTTCATTAGTCTTAAAGAAAAGATACACTTGAAAGAGCTCCAAATGTGATTAGCTTGGTGGATTTCTGGTATATTTCAGACTATAAATGCTGAAATACAAAACTGATATATTGGGGATATTTCCTAAGAATCTGTTCTAGCTTAAACACAGAAGTTAGAGGAAAAGGAAGCAACAGATTGGTATGTCACTAATGTTTATTTACATCCTACTTCTTCCTGTACTTACAGATAAAAACTGTCTGTCCTGTAGGTCACTGGCCCTCCTGTCTTAAAAGCTCATTTAAAGCTAAAGCAAATTCAAAGTCAGAACAAACAAATAAAACCAGAATTGTAACACATGATCCACTCAATTTACTTTCAGGTTCCCAAGACTCTGAACAAGTCCACTTTGTTTCAGGAAACAAAAAGATTCTTGAATTTGCCTTGTCACTGCAACTGGTAAAGAATTTCCTAAAAAAATCCTCCACATTTCTAGCTGAAAAGAAAAAGTGCTTCCATGAACAAAATAGTTTTCTCCCTTCCCACAGGAAATTAAGGAGAAGGAAAGTTTTCCCATAACTAAAAGGCTTTGGTAGCTTGCTTTTGATCAAGTGATCATAGGTTTAAATTTATTTCTGTTGTATATTTTGTTGTCGCTTTCCACCAACCATTTCTACTTCCCTTGTTTTTCTACTTCTTAAGGCAGACTATTAGACCTTAATGTGATAAGAATGGATTATGAGATTCCTGTTAGCCACGACTCTGTGAATATCAGTTGCTCCACAGACAATTTGCAAAGGTCAAAATGATGGCATATCTTTTTTCTTTTCTTCTTGAAAGAACCAAGTGTATGGAGCCCCAGAACCCTGTGAAACAGTGCTTAAAAACACACAAGAAAGCCTATGAATGAATTTATGCATTCTGAGCATATAGACACACTAATTTTTACACTTGTAAAATTGTTACTTCTTCAGTGATGGAAGGCATTGCAGAATATTAACAGTAGAAGACAAGTCTGAGAGTGGTTTATGTTATCAGATACTTCCTGATTAGTGCCTTTGTCTCTGGAAAGTCAGAGATTTAACATAAAAAGCTTCATAGAAAGATTTTCATTATATTTTTCTACCAAATTAGAATGACAATTCCCTCTCACTGTTTCTTCCCTAAACATCTGACAGCAACCAAACCTATTAATTTTAAATCAATCTGCAACATCTAGGTTGGTTTTTTTTTTGTTTGGTTACCCCATAATGGATGATGACTGAACAAGGAAAAACCAATGAACACAAGGCTGAAGAGAGAGGTCCTATAGAAAAACATTTCAACTAAGGAACAAGAGTTCCCCAATAGCTTTTAATTTTAATTAAATCTCATTAGATAAATATATATGAAAACATATGATGCTGTTATTTGATAACATGCTTATATGATTAAAGCAGAATTGTTAGCACCTCTTATACACTCATTATTTGAGAAACAAAAACAACAAAACCCCCCCACATCTAAGCCACATCTCAAATTCTCCCATTCCACTGCCCAAACTGCATAGCTATTCTGGATTTTCCCTTAAAGGGAATATATAATCTCTGATAGAGTCTGAAAATGCATTCTCCAGCTAAGAAATCCTTGCCTTTATGAACAACACAAACCTGACTTACAGTAACTTGTTAAATGAAAAATTATCAAAATCTACTTTCTCTCAGACTGCATACAGAAATAGTAAGCTTCAGTAAGCTGGAGACAAAAAATAAGATTCTTTACATAATCACTGTCAAATTAGTGCCATTTAAAAAAAATTAAATCTATAAAAAATTGTCTTTCTTTTTTTAAAACCTTCAAAAAATTCTGCCCTTCGAAGCTGGGCTTTTTCAGGTTGTATAACACTCTAAACCTACTTTTGGATGCTGCTATTTAAGTGTTTACATTGAATCTTCCTTGTTTACCAGCTCTTTGAAGGTCTAGTGCTATACACCACTCCTACACAGATGGTTTTGTAACCAATGTGGTATTTAAAAAGCAGTATTAGCAGCCATTATTTCCCTAACAATAAACTGTCAAATCTTACCTCATTCTTGCCTTGTTGTAAATGACCAGAGAGCTTTGTTTAAGATGACTTTCAAAACAGAAGCCCGATGTTATATTTCTGAGTAGGTCCCCAAAACATCCAAGGATTACTAACACAATTAAAGCTCCCAGACCCCAAAGATTATTAACACAATTAACTCTGTACTTGCCACATGCAAATTCCGTGTCTACAGAGCACAGAAAATAAGCAACTTCCCACTTTGCCTACTGCAGTACTCCTGAGCATGGTCTTTGACCAAAGGGCAAGTTTCAGTTTTTATTGACATTTATTCCCAGGCTTCAGAGTGCAGTGCAGGTGCCCACTATCTTTCACAATACAACTTGTCAGTTTTTGACCTTGAAAACCTCAGAGAGGCCCTAAGCTGAACATTCAGCAACACTGCTCCATCCTCACTTCTCACAGGTTAGCAGCATCAGAGACCATAAAGAGCATGAGAGAAGAGATGGGAGAAGGAAACAAGACTGGAGAGAGTGGTCCATGAGCACACCTCTCCATGGGTCCCTAAGGCTGGTAAAGAGCTCAGTATTACATGTGTTGCAGTTGACATCAGTTAACCACATGTGATTTTCCAGTTATAAAACAAACCAGCTAGCAAGGGAACATGCACAAACCCAAAAGAGATGGCTAAGGAGGCTGGACTCCAGCAGGGTACATACTGAACTCAGATGCTTTTCCTACCTGTAAGCAACAGCCCATGCATTTGAGGGGCACAATTGCCAGAACAGAAATGCTACAGCAGTAGTGGGGACCCTGCAGATGAAGGTAAAGAACATGCCTCAGTGCACCCCAGCACATGCGCTCCCAACCTTACCCTGCTGTTACAGCCACTGCTGTTTATGCAATGCCAATTCCTCCTTCCTTTATCTGAGGTAGCACATGCCCAGTGACCAAAGTCGCAGTACCAAGGCGGAGTGATCAAATTTCCAACAGCATTTTCTGTTTTACCTCAAGCAGAAACAGTGAGCAGACACTTTGTATCTAGTTTGACAGAATCCCCAAAACACCCAGACCAGGAATCTTGAAAAGACTTCCAGTCTTTTCTCAAGTGCAGACACACCTGAAAGCTACTGCAGTTGGTTTAACCTCTGCTGACATGGACCTACAATGCAATTAAAAGCTGCACCACAAAATAAACTAAACTTGCTTGCACTCAAGTGTAAACATTTAATCCCTTTGCCATTTCTAAATTGGCTGTTCCCCTAACTTTTAGGCAGTGAAGTTCCTGCAGTGTTTTCACAACCACTATCAGAAGTACAGGAACACACAGTAAACATCTGGCACTTCTACTAACCAGAACACTTTGGGAATTTATCGAGTTGCAAAAGCAAGCAACACCAAAATAAAAGTACATCTGGTAACTCTAGTCTCTAGAGACTTCTTTTTATCACTAAGAAACCCCAGCAATACAATTAAAAATAAATTTAAAGGACTGGAAGAGAAAAAGGAAATATTATAACAAACTTATTTCCTTTTGAGTTTAGAAATCTGAAAAACAGAATAGTTAAAAATGGTTTAGATCCTGAGCTATTTATGTAAAAGCAAATTAAAATAATAAGTCCACATGGATACAAAGCTTGTTACATGAAATTGCATTATCTCAGATAGAGATAGCACTCAGCAACTCGCACAATTCCTCTAAAAAATACTCCTTTCTGATCCACAGTCACACACACTTCCAGTGTCTGTCTCATCTTGTTCTGGACTCACTTGGAACTGGGGTAACTTCAAAGTGGTAAGAAATTGAACGTGGCATACATAGAGCTAATAGTTTGGTGATTTTAAGCCACAAAGTGTAAAGATACAAATCTGATTACAGGATATATTAGTAGCTCTAACTACACTCCCTAAAGTACCTAAAGAATAAGGAGGAGTGTCTGTCACAGAGAAATAAATGTGTTGCTCAAGGCCACTTTGATGTACATTTTAATAGACACGCTTAAGGGCAAAATGACCTCTTCACTCTAAGTTATGGTAATAAAGTCTAGGTTTATTTAATTTCTAAACTGCATTCCCATCTGAATGGAAGCAGGCTTACCAAGGAACCAAAGTAAATTATTTTCAATTAATACTTCCTCCTCCTTTTTATTTTTAATGGACACGTCAGCAACCTTGCATTGGAACATTTACAGCCCCCTCATGGAGATCTGGAGCCAAAAGGAGACAAAAGGTTCCTTTAACTAAAGAACAAGCTCTATTGTTCCCTACATGCACTGGTTCATCTCTTCAGCCAGCACACACAGCAACTCTCACTGGGTTACACACTGAACAGAAGTTTCATACAAGATTTGCACTCAAGATACTGTATTTTCAAATATCTGCAGTGACACTTTCATTACATCCGTTAGCTAAAAGCAGTCTAGAAAAGGTTACAACAATTTAAAAATTAAAACAAAGGCAGATTAAACACACATATACATAAAAAAGCATCCAGTGACACAAGAAGCTACATGTAAACATGAGCCTCCTCCTCGCACATCAGAGTTCCTCAGTTTCTGCCAAGATCTTTTTCTGTGGCAAGAGCAGTTAGGAAGGTGCATCAAGTGCAGCTGAGAACCAGTATATGAAAAAAGCACACTTTAATTCCTCCTTTCCATTTAACCACTTTGCTGCTTTGATTTAAAAAAAAGAAAAAAAAAGAGGCTAGTTTACAGCTCAATAAATAGGCTGCACCCTCAGATTTTGAAAAACTTTTTCGAGTCTCTCCAACTCGCTATGGGACAACAGTCAAACTATGCTCCTACTTAAATGTCACGCAGCTTCTTTTTTCCCCAGAGAGAAGGGGATACTTCCTCACTCAAGCCAAGGGCTGGTTGTAAAGCCCCATCATAGAAACTACTCGAGATAACAGCTAAACTGTCTCTGACACCCCCGGCCATCCTTTCTCCCCCTACCCTGAGCAGACTCCGCAAAACAGAGCCTGCTTCCAACCCTACCTGCTCTTTATCAAGCAGAGGGATCTTCTACACTTCAGACATCCTGCCAGATGGGTAACAATGATGACTTCTCAAGTAAAACGCTAATCAGCAGATGAAGGATGACTTATTAATGTTACTGCATTCCTGCCAAGCTTCCAATAGCTGAATCTCGGCCGGTTTCATGCCAGGAAAAATGCCTGCAGCTGAAGCATTTATCCTCAAACGGATTTATTTAAGTTTACTATACTATTTTTTTTTCCTCTTCTAAACTTAAGCTGCTTTCTGTAAGAGGTAAGCTATTTGCTTAGTCCATCTAGTCCCATAATTGGTTCAGGGTGTGTACTTCAGTACTTCAGCATAAAAAGGAATTGCACTACAACACATATTTTGGAGGCTGTTTTGAAATTTGGTGATGACTTCAGATCACCTCCTTCGTTTTTGTGTTTTATTTTCTCAAAAGCTCATTCAAAATGTTGCCTTAAGGATACAATGTTCCAAGAGACTTGCTGTCCTCCCAGAGATTGCAGCATTCCTGCTCTAAAAAGCAAGTTTTCAGCTCTGCAAAAAGGTTCAGTAAGGCTCTTTTGTATTGCTTGCTGCCATTCACCAGCACCAACAGATCCATACAGCCTCCAATTTAAATATTTACAATTACTAAATTTGTATTATTTGACCCAAATGCTCCAGCTGCAACTGTAACCTCTGCACTCAGGGCTCTCCAGCAGGGAGTGGGCAGCCAACCCTTGCCTCTGAAGGCCCACAGTCTAAAAGTGATTATTTGTTAGGCAATGATGTTAGCATGTTTGTGGCTGTAACATTCAAAGCAAAAAGCCAAACCCCCTCAGGCTTCCAGAAAATGATAGAAAATGTGGGATAACGGCGTGATTAAAGCATAATCAAATTTAACACTTTAATGCACTGCTATCTTTGAGAAGGCTTAACGTTATATACAGACAAATCCCTTCACAGTTAGAGCACTGCTACATACTTAGCCATACTGCTTTCCACTGGTTTAAGGATGACGCTATCTCAAAAATAAGGCATAAACGTAACAGGTCTTGAAAGAAACATACCTTTCCAGTGAAACAGAGAATGAAGCTTTTCTTTCCAGTCAAATCGATTTTAAGACAGATGAGTGTAACACTTCACTTCAACGCCGTCTCATCTACAGACTGATACCACTCCTGCTCCAGCACTTATGACCTTTCCATGATTACTACAGCCTTCCCCACGCACTCACAATAAAGTTTTTGGCAGCCACCTTCACAGACATGCAGCCATGTACCATGTCACTGTCTGACTTTTACAGCCAACGTGCTATCTGCTTGGCTGGCCAAATCGGGAAATCAGTGCAGAGGCAGATTTTTATTCTGCAGGCAGCTTCCTCTTACACCAGGTGCTCGCCATTTGAACTTGTTTTAGCAAGTTTCAGATCACTTAAGGGCAGTGCAATAGCTGCTCCCTGACTGCTACAGAAATACATGAAGAGTTACCCTCTAATCAGAAAAAAACCAAAAGAGTCAGGTTTCATTGTTGCCATTGTTCCAGTACACAGCCAAATCAAGTAATTTTCACATACTTCAGCAGACTCCAGGCAGATCCCCGGGAGATTCTGTACATGCGTGGGTAATCAGCAAGCCACCTTCAGGACACAGCACTAATATCATACTGATCTAGCAGAAGAAAGGTCCTTGCCTTCTAAATCACCTTCTAGCCCTTCCACCAGCATGCCAATTTCAAAAAACAGGGGAAATGATAAGTCTGAGTTTGTGCAAATGCATCACCACTGATTTGAGCATCCTGGCTCTCACTGTGACTTCCATGGAGTATAAGGCAAGGCCTTCAGAAAGAGGTGCAGTGCAGCACCCCTTGCTGCTCTGGTGTCCTGCGCAGAACAAGGTAGACTCAGGACTTGTCTTCTTTAAGATCACTTTCAGCAGTATTTCTATAAGCATGTGTGATGGACAGGGTAACACCTACTCAGACACACAAAGTAGGAACAGTGGAGCAAATGTTGCTCTTAACTTGTAACACCACCAAAAAACACAAGTTCCAGTGCAGTGGTGGTGGTGGTGAGAGACCAGACAATTAGAGTGTTCTCCTCCGACAGGCATGCAGAGACCTCCTGGAACTCCCCGGTGATCAGGTGGCACGGAGCGATGGGCTTGCAAACACCCTCCCTTAAAACAGGGTGGCCCAGAGACATCCTGCAACTATCAGGGGACAGCAGGAGTTACTTGAACTTTTGGTTTGCATTTCAAGTTGTTGACTCAACACAAAACAAAACAGCCACAAATTTCCCACACAGTGACCTGTATTGCATCATAGCTGAATGCAAATCATCTTTGATACAGCAGATCTGTTCCTAAGTTTCACTGGCATTATTTTAACAAGGATCTAGTCAAGAACGTTGGGATAACTAGCCAACCGCTTTATTTATATGTTCCTGTTATCTCATCAGCACACTTGGACTACTGGCTCTGTGTGTGGGTGACAGCAGTAATACACATATGACTACATACCCGTAAGCCATCGGTCAAGAGTTTAGGATTTGTCATGGCCAGACCAAAACATGAACAAAACCATCCATTTAAGATAAAGTTTTGTAACAGTCTGTCTTTGACTAAGAATTTTGCCTGCCAAATTATGCCTCCAGTACATTTTTTCTAAATAAGAAAAATTTTACCAAGGCCCCGAACTCTATGGTAGTTTTTGTTCCTTTTTAGACTAAACAGCAATTCTAATCTCTGTCTCAAGTTCCTCAAAGGCTAAAATAAAAACCCTTTCTCTTAGATCTAAAACTACCAATTGACTTTAAATTAAGAACATTTAAGTAAATTACTTCTTTAAGCCTTCACTGATTTCAGTTTCCCAAGAACAGACTTGCTTTAGAAAGCCAAAGTGAAGAACTGTTCTGTACTCCCATCACAAAGTTTGGGACGTTCACACACAGCACCAACTGACTCAGCAGGAAAGACCCAAAACAGTGTCTTTATGAAGGCAGGTGATGTGCTACTGCTCTAAGTGATCAGTTCTTGCATAAGGACAGAGCCATCTCAGTGTTCACTGTGAAGAAGCCCTGGATCAGGTGGCCTTTGCAGAAATAACTAAGTTGGATCCTTGCTCACCACACATAAGCAGGCATGAGATGGCTGTTATTTGGGATTTGAAGGCAAGAAAGAG
Organism: Formicarius rufipectus; assembly: GCA_013399695.1. NCBI lineage: Eukaryota > Metazoa > Chordata > Aves > Passeriformes > Formicariidae > Formicarius > Formicarius rufipectus. Next base: position 464,468 of record VXAU01000136.1, read on the forward strand.
TTGCAGCCTTGTCCCAAAACATGGCTAATGGCTCACTGTGCCGCTTGTTCTGTGACAAGTGGCAAAGCTACCATTGGGTTAAAATATTCTGCATATGCCAGACCATTATGGTGATCCTGCTCCTGACTCAGCAGGGGCATCCTGTCTCTGTCTCATTGTGCCATGCAGCAGATGCCACTACCTTTCACAATACTTGAATTCTATGCTCCTTGTGTCTCCAGTTCTTTTCAGTTTCTTCATATTGAAACAAACAAATAAACAAGTTAATTTTGGACAAAGAGCTAAACTCTGCTAGCACTTGATATTTATACTGCATAAAAGGTTCAATTTCCTACTCTATATCAAAGTCTTACAGCATTATATATTGTGTAATCCTGTCTCAAAAGGATTATGGCCCAAAAATTCAGTTGAATTGCATCAGATTTCATACTGTATGACACAGCAGTGTTTGAGGAAGGCAAAGTTTTGAGTTTGACCAGTTACAAAAAGGAAGAACATAAGTCTTTGCCATGGGCTAGAAATTGGAGTAAATGTTTTATCTTCTATATTAGCAAAACTTGACCACAGAAGAAATCACAAAGCAAAATCATACTAAAAACAGTTTGCAAGTATTACCTTAAATATGTGACTATTCTGAAAACCGATTTAACAAACATCTTTGAAGGATATAAAAGGTAGTAGGAAATGTTGATATTTCCACCTAGGTGTAAAATCACAAACAAAATTATTTCTCTCCAGTTACTGAAACTCTTCCTCAGGGAGCATAATTGAGTTTTCAACATACAGCTAATCTGGGTATAGCACTTCTCAGTGCTCAGCATAGACATACGTGCTGAAACTGGCCACATTCACTGAAACTTGCTTTGTCCAATTAAGAGAAGCAAGTTGTAATAAAACTTAACTTCCACCCCTAAAGGAAGAAACAACTGTCTGTATATGTACAGGAAACAAATTAAATGAGTAATCACGAAGTGGTTTTAAAACAGAAACAAAATCCCCAACAAATATTAAAACAGTCATAGAGGTAAAGGCCAAGAGGATTAGACTACAAGATCTCAAGTTATATAAATAAGAGGAGCAATGCTATTGTGACTCATTTATTACGGAATCTTTACTGCCTTCGGTTAACAAAAAAATAATTTGATGATGGCACGTTTGAAATTATCAAGTTACATAAAATGATTTCTTGCCTCTGAGTTGCTGTTCGTTAAGAGCTGCAATTTGAACACAGATCCGAAAAGAGCCTTCTACTCCCTCACTGTAAGACAGATTCAAAATTAAAGTTTTTTAGCAATGAGCAAAAGTGTAGTCAGATTAACACAGAGTATTCAAATTATCCCAGTGAGATTTGCATGTAAGCTTTTTATCTAGGAGGTCTACAACTCTACTGTGCAAGGCAAGGGTCGGCAAGAAAAAATCAACCATAGTATGTCACCACAGACAGATACTGCAGCCTTCTCCAGTCCTCCTCTGTGACATCTGTCACTGTCAAAGCCACAACAGACTACAGATCTGATCCTCCAACTGCTAGACAAGGTCTCCTTGATGACTGTAACACCATCTCACCAACCACCACAGGACAAACTATTTCTTCTTAGTAATTTTAAGTCACTGAAAACCCACATGACATGAAACTATAAATTACCAAAACCATGTCAAGAATCAACACGGCCAAAACATAGCAGCAAAGTGCAGCTATTTCTCTAGAGATGAAAGCCAAGGGATTTCTAGTGTTTTGTTTCCTCTAATGCACAAAACCAAAATGCCAGCAGCATGCTCCTTGGTAGAAGCCCAAAGACCACTTAAAAGTTTCCATTTTCAAGATGTCTTAGACTGCAAAACTTATTTCATTACTTCCCCCACTCAAACAGAGTACGAAAGTAGCTTCGGTTTCCTCTGCTATCCCCTCTGACTCTTGGAACTCCTGTGGGCAGGCAAGAACACCACAAGTTATGAATGCAGTTAGTATTTGGCATTAACTGAACAATTTTATTATTTACAATTACATTACAAAATGCACATATACACAAATGTCTTACAGATCAAGCCATCTTTCCACAGTTAGCAAATGATGCAATTTATTCAGTCATCACAGTCCAGATCAGACCAGTGACACTGTAAGACATCACACAAGCAATACAATAGCATGTACTAAAGAACTACTGAAAACTCATTAAACAAATAAAATCCATCTCGTAAAAAAATCCCATGGGAGTCTTTTACTGCAGTATATCATCTGTTTTTCAGACTCAACATTCCAAAATATTTAGCTTTTTCTACAACAAAGAATTTAACTTGTGTTGTAATGACTGCATGCAGGGAAAAATACGGCATTCCAAAAGCCACAAAGTATCACACTTAACCGTGTTTCTTGATGCATCTCTTAAGAGCTAATTCACAGCATCTTATTTTCCTCTGTTCAGAGTCAAGTATCTGTACTTGATGTTTTGCCAGGTTAGCGCTGTATTAAGCTAGAAAGGTAGTCCAGGAAGGCAGGACTGATCGGTTCCTTTTATCCTGGTACAGAGACTCAAAGTCTGCACACTGGTCCCCATCTTTGGACCACACATGGTGTGACAACAAAATAACCATTCCCACCTACAAGGACAGAAACACTAAAATGTTTGATTTTTCTTTTTTTTTTTTTTTTTTTTGAACTTGCTTACGTTTTAAAACTTTTATATTGCATCACCATTTTTCTGATGTTCTTATTCTAAGACTTCCTTCTCTTTGCAATTCTGCAGATTCCTCTCCACCAAGAACTCAAGCAGTGCACAGATGTGGGTCACAAGACACATCTAGGAGCTGACTGGTTTTCTTTGAGCAGGTACATGTGCTTTGGTGTGGACACAATGACAAACACGGAAGAGCTCTGCACTCTTCACTGACATCTCAGGAGCATCCTGAGGCAGACACCTCTGCCAAGGCTGAGCAGCTACCCCAGTGCCTAGAGACCATGAAAGGGAATCAGCAGTGAAACAACCCTCACAGCCATTATGCCTGTACCTTCACCTCTCCATCAATACTGTCTGTTCCCTTTCATCTACGAGGTGCAATTGTCACAAATACAGTTGTGGGTGTGCCTGTCATGCCTTCATGTAAACTTGGGAGGGGAAAATAGGGAAAAGGAAATAAATAATGAAGATTGTAATATTTGCAACTCTCAGTTAAGAACAGAGAGAAGATTTATCCAAAGCGAGTGTCAGGAGGAAGTTGTAAACAAAATGGAAGACTTTAGCTTGATAAAAAAACACAAACCCACAGTTAAGCAGTCCTCTTTCTGCAATTTAAATCTCCTAGCTGTGTTCTATTTCTCTCTAATTCTGATGATATCAGTTCTTAAAGACTGAATTTCCCCTGCAGATTAATTATTTTAAGTAAAACAGAGATACTGTACAAGTGTCATCACTGTAAAGCGGAGTGCTTAAAACCAGTTTGTTACTCTGCCCCATGTGTATTCTGTTCATAGATCAGCACATATACCCTGCAATCAGAGGCACAATGACACATTTTAGCATGCAGGGCGCGTCCCCCCTTTATCACCACCTCGCCTTCGCACACACACCCTTGGTGTTCCTTCAGCCCCAACTACCTCCTTCTCATATTAAATTTAGAAACTCTGAATCACCAGTTCCTGTTGTTGAAAGTGGCTAGAAACTGATGAAGCAAAAGAAGTTTCCTTGTAAACAGTTATAGAATAACCTGCCCACCTGTTAGACTTCATTGTTTCAAAGTGTTTTATAAGCCTAGAACAAGAGATTGTATAGATTTATATGAAATGAAATAATTTCATTTCATGGGCATCTAATGCTTCCTGGAATCCTATGAATTCTTATGCATAATGGTATTGTGCAGCAGTGAGCTCCAGAGATTTATCATCCACTATGAAAATGGAAAGAAAAAAAACACCCAAAAACCCCTCAAAAATATTGCTTATAAACATTGCTTGTTAGCCTCCTGCTGCACTTACTCCATTCCATCCTACTTCTCAACACTTCTTTAGATGGACCTTCAAAAGAACAGAAAGATCTGAGCTGCTACTTCGCAAGAGAAGAGCAGCACAAAGATTCCAAAACCGGATATATGGAAGAAAGATCAGAGAGAGGAGAGCAGGGTTCAGACAGCATTGCACACAAGCTGATCTACCCTGCAGAGAGGAATTACTTCCTAGCATAAGCGGAGTGGAAAACGCACCCAATGATTCCCAGTTTGAGTCCACGAGGAACCATCTGCACGCTTAGGAAACTCTAGGCCCAGGCCACCAGTTGTGAACTCCAGTTTCTTCTGTTGCTCTTGAAATGTGTAACATAGGAGCCAAAAGGCATTACCCAAGGATATGCCACTGACATATATACACATACACACACAATATGTATGCTTCTTTCAGAGAGGTCAAGCTGAATGAAGAACATTTGTTTTTGCAGGTTTGTATAGTTCCATCTATGACATACTGATGGCCAGTTGGACACCACAGATCACTACAGTCAGTAATTCCTGCATATAGCACACAGGACTACATGTAACAGTAAACTTAACTTTCGTTTGCCAGAGGTAAGATTTCTGAAAATCTTCCAGCCCTGGGAACACTTTGGGTGGAATCCCCCACTTTCTTTTGTCATTTTTTTGATCCAGTCTTTAGGCTCTTTCACCATTACAAATGCATGTCTTATTTCCAACTGCCTGATTGCAGCTCCCAGCCATCAGTCCTGTGTCATGCCTGTTTCTGTGGGAGTTTCAGCCTCCAGTGTGCTCTCCTCGAAGGTGCTTCCCACCAATTATCAAGTTAGTCCATTTATCTATCTATCAAGAAACAACAAATGCAGTAACAGAAGCTATTCAAGCTCTCCTTGTGGTACCAGAACACCAACCAGCTTTCAAGTATCTCCTCTGATTCTTACCTGAACTCACTCCCATTTTCAACAGGCTGCCCTGACCCCAGAATCACACACGATTCCCCTTTATCTGCCCATTGCCCCTCTATACACCCAAAGCTATAGCCGTCTGCTGCCCTGCAAGAGGGCAGTCACATCCAGTTGTTCACTCACTGTAGCCCCAAGTAGTCTTCTCCTCAAGTTCTCAGTCTATCACTACAGTGAAGCACAACACCTACAGGCTCCATGGTATTGCGGCTTTATATTAAAATGCACTTTTCATTGGTACAGTTCACCAGGCTGCCCAAATTACTGCTTTGTCCTCATTTACCACACTGCGTAGCACGATATGGTCTGCCAGTTGTATCAGTACAGATCCTGTCCTTGTCGCCAGGTACTTGATAAAAAGGTTCACTGGAATCTGGCCTCAATCCTTTAAACAAGATTTCTAGAAGCATTCCCATTTGATAATGATTCACCACAAATGACTAACTTCTAAACATCAGTTAGTCAGTTCTTAATTCATTTACTTTTGCAATATCACATAGCGGTAGCATGTCGAGACAGGAGTTCCAAAGGGGCATGGTAGTCCTAAATGACTGCCTCTGCTGTTGCTGAGACAGGGAACTCAGGCAGGACCTGCAAGGAACTTGGGAGTAGCAGAAGACTGCAGTAGTTGGGCTGTATCCCTGCCCTTGCATCAGATGACTTTTGAAGACATAGTTTTACTATATCTCCCGCAGTCCTGCTTGCTTTAACTTTTCCAGTATTTTGATGACCATTAGAATCAAGATAGCTGAAATAGGATTAAGTCAGTCATCCACCCTTCCCTTGTTTACTCTGGCATAGTTAATCTTAAGACCCTCAATACCAACTGTTCATAAAAATTGTTTCCAGGCCTACAGATTTTTCAGCAAGGTCTTTAAAACTATCAAGTCACTGCACTGCTGATTTCCATATGTATATCCCTAGAAGGAATTTTTATTCATCAAGACAGATTTAATTCTCTTTTGGAATGACATTGATGCCATCACATTCTACACCTTCCCAAATATGGAACAGTATTAAAAAATATTTCTACTTCTACCATCCATCTAGTAATTGGAATTATTTCTAACATACTTCACCTATATAAAACAGGGAGTTAATTCCTAGCTTCTAACTTGCATTAATTCTCATGTATCCATTGTCCCCTTAATTACTGTTTTCAGTTTGAAATTTCTGGATGTGTCCTGAAGCCAGAGGGTTGTTAAGTGTAGATGTCTTTTTTACTTTAAACCAGAATTTCAGCTTTTGGACTGTTTAGTATCTTCTTACAGAGGTCTCCATTTTCCATTCACTTTTTTCCCCTACAATAATATCAAGTTCTCCGTGATGACAAATATGCTCTTTTGAAGCATTAAGTATAATTTCTTTGGGGCTATTCTCTGTTTGTCTATCTTTTACATAACTGGGTCACACTCGATGGTCCCATGGCAACCACCAACTTCCAGCTGGGTGATACCAAAGTCCACAGTAGCTGTCTCAGCTGAAGAACTGAAACAAGAACTGACCTGCAATGGACTGCATTGTCAAGGCACTGAACATCATCTCATGATTCTAACAAGATGTTGAGCACTTTGGAGTCAATAAAACTAAACAGAGTGCATAAAAGGAAAGAGACATATATGCTTGCTGATCAGTCATTTCCAACATATTAAAAAAAAAAAAAATTAAGATCTATATTAGTTTCTCCTATTCCTTGACTGCAGAAGTAAGGTATTTACCAAGTAACCAACATGCTAAGTCAACCAGACTGGGCAATATACACAATGAGGCTCCTCTTCATCAGCCTGACCCTCACTCAGGTTAACTGCTTCTGCATCCTTCAGCCATCTGCTGCTTGTTTGATGAACAGGGCAAAATGAACTGACCTCGGTCTTACCCCAGTGGGACACTGCCACAGAAACTGCACTGCTCCTTGGCAAAGACAGGCAGTGCAAAGCACATGCACTCCAAGTGTAGATACAGTCCTCATGTGCCCAAGGTGAAAGCATCTATGCTCTACCTGGATTTGCACACACAGTCAAACTTTAATACAGAGTCAGTCCTTAGCCTCAAGGACCAAGTCTTTCACAGGGCAGTAAATCAAAGTATTCAGCACAAAGACCACAGCATTTGGCTTTGTAATTACCTCAAGAAAAACATTCAGAATCTTCCATTTTCACAACTTTATTTAAATAATATGCTAACTATTCATACAGTGATCTGTTACGTATTCTAGAAGCAATGGCAGCAGCAGAGTCTGCAGATGGAATTCTGAAGCTCAACACACACAATGGACTTTTCCACATAATCCCACATGGTTGCTGCAGCACATACTTGCATGCATTTAGTTAAAGCAGAAATTCCTTATGATGTTTCACAAGTCTAAATTCAGTGGCTGAAAAGGAAATAAGCTGGGTTCTTGCTGTACATCAGCCACTGCAACTTACTTTGCACAACTAAAAAGGACTAAGGAAAAACACCTACAGTAGTTTAGTCATTCCTCTCTATATTAAAACAGGAAGAGGGGAGAAAAAGACTAACAATCCAGCAAAAAGCAAAATGGAGAGCTCTGCCCATACCTTCTCAAACAAATTCCCCCTAAATTAGGCAGCAAATACTCAAAACCGCCTGTCTGCACAACCAGTTCAGGCTGAAGTGCACACTCCCTGTGCTGGATTCCTCTGTCCCCTCCTCTCAGGACTGAGGTAAACATAACCATGCAGGTTGCCAGAAGCATCCAGTAACAAAACATTCAGCCTTTTTCTACTACCCAAATATCACTGAAGTTCCTTGCTTCATACACATATCTAAAAGAAACTCCATATGGGATGGGAAGAATTTCAGTTTGGGGCAGATGATTTGCTGGAAGGGCTGGTACTCCACTAACTTCCTTTCTCCTCCTTCCATCAGCTTAGGAAAATCTCAGAGGCAATCAGCAGTTTTACCAACTTAAGAAGTGCATTCCATTCACTATAAAAGATTAAATATGTGAACTAGAAGTTTCTACTGAAACTTTCAGTCATCACACAGTCCATGATAGCTTTCAGGTGCCATTAACAGATTTCAAAGGTCTACTGCAAAGACTGCAGTCAGTTCACATCCTCTCATAATTTCTGCTTAAGGTCAGCAGAGTCTGAAGGAGTTACCTGGATATTAAATTCAGATGAAAGTACAGAGTTACTTTAAAATGCAAGTGCTATTCCTGACTAGTAACACATTTACATCCACAAAAACCCTCCCAAATCCCTAAGAAGAGCCTTCCTATACAACATAATCCATTTTAAGGCTTTGTCTACATAAGGCACGTTGGATTACTTAAGACAAAAAACATACAAATTAGAAAACTGATCGATCAAACTGCTTGAGAGTGTCTTCAAATGCTCCTTTCTAGAATCAGAGTGAGTCTCAATTATTCTGCCTCAAAGATGTAGGGCGGTTGAACAAATTCACACCTTCAGCTGACTTGAATAATTTCTTAATGGCATGTGAAGACAAGTCGTTAGCTCCAGAACCACAGACAGAATTTACTTGGGAGTTAACTGTCTAAAATATCTCCCTCGGGAGACAGGCCCAGGCAACACAACACATCAGGATGCTGGTTCAACACCAAACCGTTCTAAGAATGCAAGAAGTCACACAATCAGAAAAAAAAATTGAGTTCTGGTAAATGAATTCCTGACACTGTATTTGCCAGGTTTGTTTTAGAGAAACATTTACAGAAGGCACCTAGCCTTAGTTTGAAAAGCCTCTTATTTTGACACAATTATCCACGACTCCATTCCTCTCCCCCCAATTCCTACCCTTTCTCCACAAGCTGCATCCCCCAGCTGCTCTATCCCAAACCCCAGCCTGTTGCCCTGATAGCTGACAAGCTGACACATGGGGAACAATCTAACACAAAACAGCCCCTTGATGAAAGATTCCAAGCATCACCTGAATACAATGCAAAACAGCTTGGAACAAAAATTGCAAGTTCAGATCCAGCAGGGAAGCGCCTTGACTACAAAGGCTCCCTCCTCCACAGCTAGGCTCTCATTGTTTTTTCCTGGGGATACATTTTCAGATGAGAGCCACAGCCTGCTGCAGATATAGATCAGCTTTGCTCATCCCACCGTTCTGTCACCGACAAAAAATAGCTCTGGAGGGAGGAGGAAGAGGTTTTCAGCTGTTTTCTTCTTCAGTCCTCTCTAGCCTCCCTTGCAATGAGGGAGAAGACATTTTCTTACGTTCCTGGCTTGATGGCTTGTTTTTTTACTCTATGGAGCCAGTAAACGCCCAGATGTGCCTGTAAAAGAAATGTAACAGTAGCCACAGTGTTCCAGCAGCACCCTCAGCAACAATCACCAGGCTTTTCAGAGAAAAGCTGAAAGAAGTTGGCTGGCACGCTACTTGTTTCTTTACCAAAGTCAGGCCAGAGAAGTGGCTGCAGACAAACAGGAGAGGTCCAGACAGAAGCATCTCCTAGGCACCAGTGATACTCTACAGGGTTCAAAAGAACCACAGGAGAGGAGCATTTTCCTAGACAGGATCAAAAATAGATGGCTGGAAAAAGATGTAATATAGTATTCTTCAATTTTCTCATAAACTTTATTCTTCTTGAAGCATTGATGGATATTTGATACAGTTATGAACAATTCTAAAGCCTCCCCCACAGAGCATCTAAGCTGCATCACATTAAAGCTGTTCCTTTCTCATTGCCTCTAGCATATTCCTAACATGTAAACAACTCTGCTGTGCACACAAGCAAAGGCACAGTTAGCTAGTGAAAGCTGCAGCACTAAGGGCACCATAGGAACCCATCCAATTCTAATAACCCATTCACAGGGCACTGCTTTTATTAACTAGAAGCCAACTGCTATTAATGCAAATGTACATGTGAAAAATTATCCCACTAGAAAAGCTGAAAGAATTATTACAGACTTATTTTTCACAGATATCTATGTTTCACAGGCTTTCTTACCCCTAGAACCCAAACATATAAGAAAAGTCAGCTTGAATGATGGAAGAATTGTGACAGACTAGGAGAAAGGCAAGTGTCAGGAAATCGAGCAAGCTTACTGTCTGAGGATTTCGGCTGATGTGACACCACATAAAGTAATGTTCTTGTGGCCAAGCCTCAAAACCCATAGGGACTATTTCCAGTTCACCTTAATAATAAGGAAGAAAAAAAAATCCCAAACACCACCAACAACAATCTGCCGTCTCACCTATTCGGCAGTGAGATAATTAGCAGAAGATACACTCTTATAAAAGTTCCCAAAGTTACATACAAAAGCATTCCCTAGATACATACTTTGTGTATGTTAACTCTTGCTTTACAGGCTCCAGACCAAGACTCAGGCGAGCTGCCCTGGGGCAAGTCTCATCACCAGGATCACGCCCTCGACCGTGGCATCCCCTTGCAGCACCATTGCTCAACTCGCAGATGTCTCTCCGCAGCCAAGCCTGCTAAGGTCTGGAGGAAACACAGGCTGTCTCTGACCCCTATCTCATCTGTCCGGGGGTTCTGCAGTGATCCCACAGGAAAAGCAAACGTAACTGCAACTGCATCTCTTCAGGGACCTCTCTGCATTAGGAGGTTCCCAATGGCAGGAGTCCAGCTGTGAACTGAGCACAGCTGCACTGCCAGGCTCCAACATCAGGACACAGAGCAGGACAGGGAGCCTCGGGTGACCACTGCATTTGCACAGGTTGTTGTCTCTTCAGTTAAAACAAAGACCGGTGATTTCTTGCTGTCCTTCTCTCCTCACCAACTCTGAAAACTGGAGCAAATCAGTCATGTCCCAACACCCACTAGCTTCCTTTGGCTTATTTCACACTTTCAAAAATGTTAAACTATGAATTCCAGACCCTGCTCCTTCCTTCCACAACACAAAGTATCACCCTAGTCACACATACCCTTCTTCCCTCCCACTTCTCAAATTCTGCTGCCCATACTGATAGCAGAGCAAGTTCATCTACTTCAAGCCGTGAAATCATCCACTTCTTCCCAGCACTCCTCAGGAGCCAACTGCTTTCCTGTCCTCCTCTCTACAGCCCAGCAGGTGAACAGCCACTCACTCCTGAGCAAGACTCTTACCAAAGGAGGTTTTACTGGAGTAAAACAAGCATTCAAGGAGATCTAGTTTTATAAATAAAATTGCATATCCTTCCCTGCAACTAAAATCTCATCTCCCTATTTCCCATTTTCAGTCCTTTTAACACAAATTAAAAGGAAAAAAAAAAAAATCATTCTCCTTCCATATTCTGTGCCCAGGCAAATGATGGGTTTATTACAAAGGTCAAACAACCTCTTTTTACAAAACTAACTGGAGTCTCAATTCCAATGCTATCTGTGCAAAGCCTAAAAACCCTACTCATGGCAATTCTGCACAATACATGTTTTACAGAATTTATAAAGCAGTGCAGCTAAACCTTAACTTTTGACTACAGTAAATTAAAGTTCACAGTTAAAGGAGGCCAAAGTGTATCACTAATCTGCAAGGTGGAAAATTCAGACACATCTTCACAGACTCAAGCTTTGAAAAGCACAAGGGTCAGCTGCAGCACCCTACATATATGACAAAATGTAATGTCACAAACACCAACACCAGAAGGCTGCAGTCACATCTCAGTGCCAAACATCTCTCAGTCTTCCCTTTTCTAGAGAAGCCTGATCAGAAAACTATAGTCAAGCCACAGTTCAGGATTTAACAACTAAGGGCATGACCACTGCACTGAAGATATGAAGCATTTCATTGCACTGAAGATATGGAGCATTTCAGGTTTAAATTATGAATGATAGTAACAGCTCAGGTTAAAGTTATTACACATTTTCATTTACCTCTCACACCAATAAATAAATAAAAATGAAAGGAAAGTTGGAGACTGACTTTTCGTGCACTGTCAGCAAACAAATGTCTTGATGCATGTTCCCCTTGCAACTAAACATTCAAGATTCAGTATCAAAAATGCCCAGGACTGCACATAGGGTGCTTCTAGTTAACAAAAAAAACAAACCCCAGTTCATTACACCTCTTCTAGGACCAGAGTGGCAAGACCTACCTTGTCTCAAAGATCTCCCAGCCAGGAGCACTCAGAGGGCACATCTGAAGGAATTTGCTTCTGTGCCTTTCATGAATTGGTTTTGACTGACCCAGCATCTTTGACCTACTGCAATTGAAGCACCCCTCAAATAGAGATTTTTTTTATGCTAATTTAACTGGACTCAAAGGGCCCATTTAGAGTTACCCCTTCAGGGTCACACTTCAGTCTGCAGCATTCTTCACTTTTATCATGATCCCAGCAAAAATGCAGAAAAGCACCCTGGACCTAGGGCTTCCCATTCAACACACTGCTCAAGTGCGAACCTGTAGAAATAAAAGTCCTTGACTGACAAATGCTTATTGAAGAAAAGCAAACAAACCTGTATGCAAGAGCACACAAACACTGAAAATCAGGAATGCCATTACCCATGAAGCACTCAGTATACCAGTGCAGCTCAAAAAGGTTACGAAACCAGTATAACCCTAAGACATCAAAATAATGGGAACATTTGGCTCCTTCGAAGTGCTGTAACCTCAACAAAACACTCAAAGGAAATCTGACATTTATATATCTATAAACAATCTGTAAGCAAAAACAAACAAAAAAAAGCAACATTTGCAGTTCAGGGAAAGACATCAAAACAAACATGTCCATAGTGCTCAAATGTTAAACTACATGTGGGAATCTGATGATCTTTTGAATGGTTCAAAGCTAGGACACAGAGGAAAGGGCATCTTGTTTTTAAATTAATTATTAATCAATCTTTTCTGCCATTAAATCTCTGCAATGACTCATCCACTTGCTTTACCAAAGTCTACATTGTTATGGGAAGACTGCAATTCCACTGGAACATTACCCTCCTGAGTGCAATACTTAACCCTGCATATGAGACAGGATTTTAGTAGATTCATTCCTCTCTCCCACAGAAAGGTAAGTTTTCATTAAAATTGCACACACACAAGGAAACAAAAAAGAAAAAAGAAAAGGCAAAACAGTATGTAGAATTTTACATTGAGAGAAACAAGAGAAGATGAAGTCCATCCCAGTTACTCATTGCAAAGCCAGTGTTCTTGCAGTGACAGCATACACTGTAAGCAGTAAGAGAATTCACATAATCAGACACCCTCAATAATCATGCCATTAAACAGCACAATTCTTTCACATTCATTCAGACCATCCCTACTGTCTGCAAAGGAATTTAGTTTTATAGAAGCATGGCTTGATAGGAGTCACCTTTTAAGCTTACGAAATTATGAACTTGATCTTATACCCCACATCCAAACCTCTTTTCAAAGTTTAACAGCTCTACTAAATAAACTGAGCTGCAAGACTGTGCTCAGCTGGTGATACCTATGCACAGAGCTTGCTATTTTCCTGTGCTAAAATTATATCAGAACATTGCAACACATTTGCATATCTCCCACACATGCAATTTTTTGCCAGCAGTAACAAGACGACGACATCAAGGCTTAGAAAACGTACCAGACAGAGATAGAATGAGAGGGTGGAGTTTCCTGCGGGAACACCCAGGCTGAAGTCCAGCAGCTCCCAGGGAAGGTGCTGCCTTTGTACCAGCCCGGTGCCTTCGTACCAGGCTCCCTCTTACCAGTGTCAAATGTGAAACTCCACCCAGGAAACGAAAAGCTTCCTATTGTTTCTCCCCTCCACACAGCCTCCTGGCTACTATCAGGAAAACTGCTATCACTCCACCCTTTTTCCATACGAATGGGTCACATCTCTCTCCCTGTGTTAAGTCTTGGCGCTGCCATGGACTAGGAGGAACAGGAAAAAAAAGTCTGTGCTGGGTTATCTCCCCTAGTCTCTCCCGCATGGTTTTTCTGAAAATATTTCTACCAGCAGCCCACAGTGTTGCTGTTGCTTTTAATCATGCAGAAGTAACACGAAATTCACATGACTATTGTCAGTCTTCCAGCCACACAAGTTTTGAAAAAACATCAATTAAAACAATCTGATCTTGCGACTTTTACCTAGCAAAGCTATTAAAAAAAAAAAATTACAGAGGTAAACTGACCTTTTGGAATAGTTTGGTGTATACACTGGTGCACAGGTATTTTCAGAAAAGCTTTTCATTAAAACCCAAAAATGATGACAGCACTGAAGATTTCTGGCATCTTATTTCTACTAAGATGTCAGTATCAAAAAAAAGAAAATTAACTGAGCCAAGTAAAAGGAAGTAATAGACAGTTACCATCAATCACAGGAAAATGCCTGATCTGCCATGAATGAAGTGTTACTAAGGTGAGAGAGAGTTTAGCAGACTTGGAATCCAGTGTTATTCAAGGTGTGCTACACACTAGAAACTCTAACTTGAATGCTGAAATTGTATGGAGCCATGGCTTTCCCTCTGATTCTTTCCAGTGGCCCATTTTATCAGTCCCATCCTACCATGATATCCCCATAGCAAAGCTCAGTTAAAATGCAAGTAGAACAAGGTAATTAATCTGAAACTCAGGAGTCAAACATTGTCCAGGAAAATTTGAAAATGAGTCCACATACAAGTGAGACAGCATAACAACAACTGAGTAAATACAATACCCTCCAAATCATTAATACAAGTTTATTGGTGATCATATTAGCTGCAGGGAAAGCGCCTTTGTAACGTAATTTGATGAAGATCCAACTAGAAATAAATGGAACAACCAAAAATTATTCTTTTTAGTATCAAATCAGGCTGAGTACTACACCCCACATACACAGGGATAAGACAGTACTCTAAGAAGCAGACTTTTAGACACCAGCATGCTTAAGATCTAAATTACCGTGGACTATGGAATGGAAAAATGCAGAACCGCATGAAAGGAAGGCAAACCCTGCTTACAAAACAGCAGTGAGTCAGCTCCTGAGGACTGGCCTATGGCTGCTTTGAAAACAAGATGCACACTCCTTATGTGCACTTTGGTTGTACAGAATGAAAACAAGCCCATCCACTAAATGCTGTTAAATATGGTAGATGATAAGGCAGAAAAGTAGTTAAAAACCATCAGTAACACAATTTAGCACACTCGAACTTCAGAAAACATTTTCAACCAGTGCTGATCCACACAGCCTTCTAACCTTCCACATATCTATTCATGCTTAGTGCGCTTAATAAGAAGAAACATTCATACCCCTGGCCTCAGATCAATCCGTAACACCTTATCTTGGAGACACCTCAATTCTAAAAGGTCCTTGAGATATTTTTTAGAGAAACTCTTTCTAAAATGCCATGACCCTTTGGCCTGTCTAGTTCCATCATCTGTAACCAGACTATCTAGAAAGCCAAGAATAAACTCCAAGGCTTTGAGACAAGCTGTGAAACTAACATTAATAAGCCATTTAGTATCATAAGGAAGAATAAGTAATATGACTACTCCAAGTATTTATTTGGAGAACACAATTACACGTGCCTTCACTCAAAAATCAAAGAGAAATCATGGGCTTTCACAACCTTCTTCCCTCTTAGCAAGTGCTCTTGGCTACAAGCAGCTATCTCCTTGACCACATTAATAGCTCATTTTCTTGTTATTGTTTAGGGACCATCTGGGGGCTTTCTGGTCATCTGCCCTTTTGTGCTGTTTTCAGATGTTATTGGTGAGTGGGGCTTTTCCTGGTATATTGACTATTTCTGAGGGAAAAATACATATATGCACTGAAAAATTAGTGCAGCACACATATATGCAGAAAAAGTAAGCCAAATAAATCAGCTGTCAATATTACCTTGTTGAGAGGTGCTGATCACTGAATATCATATCAGCATACACTGAAGTCAAGCACCCTGCCCAAGCCCTCTTAAAGAACAGAAACCTTGAAACCAGCTCATTTCAGCGAAAGGATTAAAGGCTGTTTTTTCAGGTGTCCTTTCTGCACACTGAATCCCTCTGCCAGACACTGTAGTTTATCATTGCTAAACACTTACACTGCAGAAGTATCTAGAGGCCTCAAATAGGTCAGGGCCTCATCACGCAAAGCACAGAATTGATGCATAATACTTGACAGTCCTTGCCTCATCATATTTTTCTATTTCAAGTGTTTGTCTTCCCACTATCACAGCTATTTGAACAACCCACACAAGCAAAATAAACTCAATGACACTGCAAAAAAACCCACCCAAGTTCCATCACCAATGTAAGTGCTATTCAACATACATGGAAAACAGAAGTAGTTCTGCCCCTCCTTAGAACATTACACATAAGGATCTAGCTAAATGTCAAAGCAAAGGAAGTTTGGGGCTTTTTAGGTTGGCATAGCTCCAACTATTGTAACGAAGGCAGAAGTGACTATAAGATTTGGTAAATATTTATGGGTGAGAGCTCCAATCCTCATTTTCCCATCCCCTATAGCCTAGATGTACCCTTCCAGTGAAAGATTTTCTCAGTTGTTGCCATCAGATTGAATCCTGGTTGAAACAGACCAGCGGTGCAAAACCAAATGAAAAGAAAATCTACATGAGCTGCAGGGAGTGGAACTACAGTGGGGTTTGCATACCTTGAGTAGCTCCTTTAAAGATGAAAAAATATGCAATGAATCTGAAATGAAGCTTAACAAGACAACAGAGTTCTTGGCAAACTGATTTTTTTAACAAGTTGACAGGCAGTTATCACAGACTATCTCAGTCTAAATACACATACCAGAACAGCACAATCGACAGGAGTGGGCCAATACACTCCTGTAAGATTAGCTCTGCTTTATGCTCCATGCTCTCCTTTCTGATACCTTTCCACTTTATCACCTCCCACCTCTGTCTTCCCAAATACTCATCCAGATCCTGCAGAGCTTACTTGTAGTTCCCCATCCCATTATCTCAGCTGAAAAGGAAAAACTGGCATTGCTGTGGACTTGACTGCATGTTACCACCAATCATCTGCTGCCGAGGGACTAGGAACAGAGAGACTGGGGGAAAAACAGCCCTTACTCATCAGCCAAAAGGTGGCGACTTGACAGGGGATTGCCTAGTTCTCTCATAGCCCACTGCTTCTTGAATCTGAAGAAAAATCCATGGAATACTCCTGTTTCCACAGCCCTCCCCATCCCACCCATGCCATGAGAATGCCTGCTGCTCCCAACCTTCAGCACCCCAGCCCAGCATCACTGCAGGCACCAAGTCACCACGACACACCACCTGCCGAAACGCAAAGACACGTGGGACTGCCAGATCCAACTGCAAACCAGACAGCAGTACCCCAGACTGTAGCTCTGGTGCAAGCAGCCATCTGGCAGGGTGTTTCTGGGGGGGAGTGGTGGGGTGGCACTTGAGTTTTGCCTCTAAAGGTCCCCAACATGATGCTTCCTTCATAGGAAAGACTGAAACCCACCCCACCAAACCAGGGCAGTGCTCTTCTTAAGCACCACAGAACTACAAAACAGCACATGGTGGAGCAGGGGAGAAGGGGTTGCATGAGGATTTTCTTTTCTTTGCTGTGCCTCCCCCCCCAAAAAAATTTCTTTTTATGGAATTCTCCTCTCAGTGTTTCAAACATAAGTAATGTTAACTATCACTAAATTCCTTACATAATTACTTGAACTGCCCATAAAAATTGTTTTGCAGTCTGCCTGGAAAAACATTTTACTTCAAAAGGTAGCAGAATCAGTTTATAAGCACAAAAAAAAAATTTTTTTTTGCTCAGCTCCCACAGAACATAAGAATTAAGGGAATGGGAAAGAAACTTATGCCTTATTGATTAAAACAATTCTAATTGTGCATAGAAGATTTTTTCATGTTTCAAATAATACACTGACCCAAAAAAACTACTTCATGAAATGCTAAGTCAGATAAGCAGAAAGTCTGAGAGTTCACTGCTCAGCAACAGATGCCAGAATTTTATATACCCAGTCACTGGAGGCAGTGGAATGTTTTAATCGTAAGCATATTCTACCACTTAATAAATAAAACTAGAGAAATGTATTACTCATTTAAATTTAAAATATTTCTAAAAGAGGTCCTTTAAAAGTTGTGGACAGAGTAACACAATATTACAGCTAAACCACAGCAGCACCAAAAAAATTGAACAACAAAGAACTGTTTGTTCCATTTTTCTTCCCTTGCAACTCTCTTTTCCCCCATCTTCGCACTCTGATGTGCCAGGCAATGATGTCACCAATATCTTGCACTTGATGGTAAAAAGGATAATAGTGCAAATGCAGCATTACTAGAAGACATGTTGAGTCCATCGACACAAGGTGTTGGAAAGGCCAACTTTTCCCCAGCCCAATCTTTTCTGTAGTTTCTCAGATGCTGGAAGTGTTTCACCTCTCTCTGAAAACAAATCAGGTACAGACACCCAAGGCACCCCTTAGTTTTTGATGCTGAACCTCGCTATGCTGATTTAGTGCTCCAGTGTTCACAGTCAGGCTCCAAGAGAACAAACACTCTGTGATGGTGCTCCCTTGTTCACGAGAATATCACCTATCAAAGGCAATAGATGAAGCTTGAGGGAGCAATGTGTTGAGAATCTCTACATGACTATCCAAAAAAGCACATCCTGAGAGTCAAGAACTGAGAGCAGGTAGGTATTTCAAAGCAACATCCTACATATAGCTAACATTACTGCAGGCTACTGAATCTGATACCCATCCAGTGGAAACAGGTCTGTACACATGAAAACAGGCAACAGGACATTACTCTACTGAAGGGTTAAAGAGAGCACTGCTGCTTTTTGACCCTGCTCAGATTTTTGTGTGCTACAGCGAGTTGGCCGTCTCCTTTCCCCCCCGCGCTGGTGCCACTGCCCGCGGCCAGGCGGGGATCAGCTCACTGACACCCACTGGCTTTTGCTATCAGTAATGGACAACTTTCCTGTCTAGGCAAAGAAATAGGAAAGCAAAAACAGTGAAAAAGACACCAAAGTAGGGCTATTCTCCAGTTTCTGTATCTAACAATAACGCTGAAAATTCTTCTGGGAGGACAGAAAGAAAAGATAACCTGACACGAAAATTGTAACACTAGAGCGAGATACACAGAAGTTCCTTTCATTGCAGAGGTAGGCAAAATGACATCTATATCTACACCTAAGGAAAACATTGCTTCTGCCTTGAGGTGGCTTTTGCAATAATATTGTTGCAAGCAAAAAGCAGTTTATAATTTTGGAGGAATTTAATCAATTTCATTTCTCAGTTAATAGACCTCCAGTTACTGCTTCTGGTTTTGGAAGACACACACGGTGGGAAATAGCCCTTGCTCTCCAATCCCCTCCCCATACCTGCTCCTGGCAGTGGGGCAACAGGGCCAGCACTTGGTGCTTCCTCTGCCAGCCACAGTCCGTGCTGGACGGAGCCTGCACAAGGCAGCCCTGCCCTGCCCACCCTCCCTCCATCCCTCGGCCCTTGCCAGCACTGTGCCAGCCACAGCCAACAGCAGCAGCAGGGCAAGGCAGTAGTATGTGAGCAGGCAGAGCTCGGGGAGCTCCTACAACAGGGCAGGAGCACACCTCAGTACTGGGTTAGAAGTTGGTCTGAGGGTAAACACCCAGGAAAACCTACCATCTGAACACATCTGGAACCTGCTCAAGCTCCCCCAGGAGCTGGGGGATGCTTTGAAGCTCTTCAGGATATCCACCTTTTGTCTGCCCTTTGGTAGCCATTGCCAAAAATTCATTTTCACAAGCAAGCTACACCAGGTCTCACCCTCTGCCTCCATCACAAGCTCACACAGCTCAAATACACAAAACACACAGGACCATCAGCACAAGCTCCACTTGGCACTCACTCCATGAACAGATCAGAGCAAGCTGACAGGTTCCCTCCTAACATTAAGTCTGGTAACAATATATTTTTGCAATTAACTCCTGGACAGAATGGATGCACAGCAAGTAAATCCATCAGATTTGCCTACCTCTTATACTGCACAGAGGAACTATGTGCCTGAATGACAGTAAGGCAGGACACAAGAAAAGAAAGAAAATACAATAACCAAGCAAATTCACCCTTCCTTGGGTCCCTCCATTCCTGCTTCCAGAAGAAGGTCAGCATTGCTACTTATTATGTGCATATAGTAAATAAATAGCTTATACAGACAAGTTGTTCTGAAAACAAATCAAAAGCACATCAAGTGAAATGTGATCTAAAATAAGCCAGCAATGTTTCAGGATATCATGATTTCCCCTGGCACTCCAGGATGCTGCAGCTGCAAAAATTTCTCTAAAAAAAAATTCAAAAGAGCTTAAAGTTTATGCTCCCACAAAAAGAGGTTTCCAAGCACAAATATACACACACAGTCCACCACAGTAATCAGACCAGAACAATAGCAGAGGAAAGCCCCCAGCCACACTTTAACATTTTGTTCATTTAACGATATCAGCCAGTATTTTTTTCCTTGTTTACCAACTATGCCAGCAAAAACCTTACTGCAAAAGCCCTTCCAGTGGCTGCAGAATTTCTCTGCCCACATAAGGCCCTTTCACAGGACCCAGTTTAAGTAGCACCAGCAAAAAATTCCTCTTGTACCCATGGAGGTACCACTGGATGAAGTGGTGAGATCAGGTAATGAAAGCATGCAGGTGGGAAGGGTGAAAGCAAAGGACAGTGTTGCATCAGTCTAGCTTACATCTGCAGAGGAAGGGAAGAAGCAGCAACTGCCATCAAACCACACCTGTGCCAGCAGAAACTAAACTGCAAAGTCACACTACTACAAGAACAGTAGGAAAACACTGCACACAGGTCAGACCAACCAACTTCACTTTCATAGACATGATATTTGATTTTTTTATTTGGATTTGTGTGTCATGTTTTGTGTAATAATCTTGAGAAACAAACATTGCCTGAAAACGTAAGGGTAAGGCATTCCATTTATGTCAAGTAGATACTACTCCTATTCCCATGAAGAGATGAAGTGTCAGTTGTGTTAACTGTTTCACTGCTGATACTTAGCACCAATTCTTAGGTAAAACCAACCTCAACTCCAAACCACCTGTAAAAATCTCATAAGCAAAACTATCCATGTATTCTCCATCCAGGAATAAACAACCTTTCCACTCTTCCGAATAAGCATCCTTATAACACAGACTCATCCTGACTACATGAAAAGTACTCAATACTAAGAATAGAGAAGTGTGGGTTAGAAAGCAACAAAAAAATTTAAGACAGATTCAGTACACTTCTAAAGATTTGCCTGTTTGTGTTTCCACTCAAACACAGATCTCTGAACTCCCCGCCTCCCCCCCATTTTTTTTTTAAACCCCAGATCTGCTGCAGGTTATCAGCCTGCCACATCACATCAGCGCAGAGACCAGTAAGGCCTGGCTGCAGAATTTAGGTCAGCTTGTCTGTGGAGTACATAAGGTCTTGCACACAGCCATGAATTTCCTAGTAATGCTTCAATAATCCCTCTTCATCCCACTATGCAGCTATTTCACTAGTAGCTGCTAGCTTTCCTAACTCCCCAACAAAGACTCTCCACAGGAGGGATGTTTGCAGGCGCATGAGCCACTATCTCTTCCTTGGGAAGCAGGAAGTTGGTTCTTGAATCAAATAAATGCTGAGCCTTATTTCCCAAGACANATGCATGTTAGAAAAAGACTCCCATTTTTTAACCACACAAAGAAACAGAATCAGACAGAGCTGGAAATTAACTCTAGAACATCAGGAATAATTTTAACAGATTGTTTAAACAAACCCTCACTGCTTCCACCTGGGTCAATAAATTAAAAAATAACATAATAACATGACTAATAAATTCAGACAGTCTAAGTGATAAATGCTAATAGTTCTGGAGAGAAAGCATCACTTGAGGTGAAAAAACATTGTGCCTCTTCAAAGAATGCTTCCCCTAAAAGTGGACTGAAATTGGCATGCCACTGCCACCCCAAGCATTGAATAAGCCCATATAAGTAGTAGCCCTCTTCTTAAGGAATCTCTAAGGATACATAAAAACATGCAAAATCGCTTGAGAACATGGTCCTCAGAGCAGCAGTTCCACATAAACTGGAAGGTACAGTTATGTAAGAAAAAAAAAACCAAACCCAAATCAAATACAATAAATAGACACCTTTAACTTTTCTGTCCTCATACAAGATGAGCCTAACTAAATCTTCTTAAGTATGGCAATCTGAAAGATGTGAATGCAAGAATAAATGCCAATTTCCAGGAATGCTTATGGAAATCTCAACAAATAACAGAGATAGCAAGCTGACAGTAGATTCTGTCTTAAAATCAGTCTGTTACCTCTCTGTGTTCTATTGTTCCCACAGAACACTGTGCCTCTCAAAAGACGGCACTTAAGTCTCCCTACTAAAAGAATAAAGCTGAGGAAAAAACCTTTTTCCTCAAGACATCAATTTGCTCTTCAACATTCAAACACCTATTAAGAGCATTCCTAGTCCATTCTTTCCAACCACACAAAGCCTGAAAACAGGTATTTGCAAACACATACTGAGCTGTACTGCACATTAGATGGTAAACCAAATAATCCAGACAACATTTATGTTTACTTCAGATCTGTTACAGTACTCAAGACATATAACATGCACCCATATCAGACCCACAGATGATGTGGCTCTCCTTACTGGGCCACCATTGCATCACACATGTTAGCAAGACCTTTCAAGGAACTGTTTTTATAACTAATGATCATTCATAACTTCAACTCGGCATCAGACAACTTTTCCCATTAACAGGCTCAGTACCTGATCAGGCTGTGCTTCTCTGCCTTCCTCCTCTGGCTTCAGCTAGGCTGAGTGCTGGCTCCTGAAGGCTCCAGTGACAGGAAGGGCAAGCCAGGCTCTGATGGTCACTTTCTCATCTTGACAAGCACCACAGACTCTTCCTGTATAAAAACAAACTGCTGTGAGTCAAACTGGCCCAAATAAAGTGTTCATGGTAGCAGGGTGTCAGAGGAATACCATTCTGCAATACAGAAGCAGAATGTTAGTCATCGTTTTGCTGACAGGGCTTCATCTCTGGGGAAGGCTTAACACATCGTTATTTTAATAATTTCAGAACTGCGCCGAGTTGCCCTATTCTTGAAGGGCATAGATCCCAAACCAGCAATTTGTCAATTCCCACATATTTTCTTAAAGGTATTGGCTCATCCTAACTTAACCAAGAACACTGCTATTTCTAAGTCATCACTTCCCTACATGACCATAAAAGCCCGATCAGATTCCAGTGACGTGGCACCTGCACCCTGCATGTGCTCCATTCACACCACCACCTTGATGACACTTAAAATGCTGCATTACAGCAGCACACCAGGCAAGCAGATCACCTTGAGTCAATGAGCAGCTTGGAAAAATCTCAGGAAAACATCTCTATCCTCCAGGATAAACAAAACAGAAAAGAAATGAGATTCTCCTCCTCCTTCTTCAGACCAAAACTTCCACCAGTCAAGACCCAGCACAACTGCCTCCACTTCCAGAGACCCAGAGGTTCCAGAGCCCACAGACAGAAAGCAACAACTGAGCAAAACGAACAGCCAGACTCGAGCAGGTAATTCATGAATATTTATTTTAGTTTGTTGCTTATTAAGTATGCCTTGTTATAAATCAAGTATTTTACAGTAATTGCCTCCAATCAACAAACACAGGGAAAGCTGCTATGTAAACTGAATTTGTTCCACATCCAAGATGAGTCCCCTAGCAACAGGCAGGATTCTACAGGACTCTCGCTGAGCAGCTGGCTGCCTTGTTGCCTTTCTCATGCCTCTCCTGCCCTGGCGGCACCCCAAGCAGCACTGCCATGTGCCCAAGGCCCTCCTAGCACCACTGACCACAGCACACTGTGCCAGGGTGCAGATGCCAGCACAGCAGCCACTTGCTGCAAGGCTAGCAAGCCCCAGGTACACGGCACAGGTACAGGTACAGCTCCCCAGTGTGGAGGATGCTCCACAGCCAAGGCTCAAATGCAGGGACAACCAGCTGCATCCTCTGCTTCTGCCACCAGCCCCCACCCCACTGCCTCCACCCCAGCAGTGGCTGCAGCAGAGAGCAGGTCTGTGCCCAGTACCACACACAGTGCACCCACCCACCCGAGCTGTTCCCAAACCACTGCAGCAAACAATACAAGCCAACCCCCCTCCACACACATCTCCCTCTTAAATTTGTTCTGAGGTTTTTTCAGAGTTGGCACCCGCTGGCACCCAGAAGCACACAGGAACAAGCTCCATGTTAGGCTTTCCACCGAGAGCATTTCAAAGGTCACCAGGAACCTGTTTTTCCAGGTTTCTTCATAGCAATAGAGACCCACGATAAAGAGGGGGGGAAGACACTGTCAAATCCTCAAATATGTCTCTTTAGAATTTTCTTCTTCAAAGGAGCTGGGGCGGTCAAGTGGTCTCAGGAGAAGCAAATCCCTTTATGCACCATTCATCACCAGAACTGAAGTTTTCAGAGACTGCTGGTTTTTGAATACTTGGAAGAAAAATGCTGACTAGATAATTTCAAAAGGTTCAATTCAGCTTTAGAACAGACCTTAGAATGATACTTGAGTTCTAACAGACAATGCCCTTATAGTCACAGGGCCATTCACCTTGGCTGCTCCTGTAACCTTTTTTTCACAAGGTCAGAGATCCACATAAGAAGGGCCTAAACAGAGCTCACCACACCCTCCAATCCCTACATAGCAGCCACCCCAAAGCCAACAAATAGCACTGTGAAAACAGACGTCAAAGGCAGTTCCCACCTCCAAAGTAGGAGGGCTGTGTTTTTTGAAAAAATATCAACGCTTAAGGAAAGGTGTCAGGCAAGGCTGAACAGCACAACCACTACACTTGGGAAGGCATGGAAGAAGAACTTGTCTTCAAGAGATGAATCACAACCTGCAAGACTGCTGAGGTCCATCAACACCACACTTCCCTTCCCAGAATAGATTGAGCACATGGGTTGGATCACACCTAAAGGAGATGGAGGGAAATGACAAAACACGTATAAAATTTTTGCCTAAAACAAACAAAAGAAAACAAAAACCAAACCAAAAACCAACCTAAGGCAGAAATGCTTATATAAATAATAGCCAAGATCAGTGAAGGAGCCTTCCCAGCAGTTCTTACCACAAAAATTCTCATGGATTTTGTTTCCAATCCCATTTGACAAATTCTCACTTTATGCTACTTCTTTCACCCCCTCTCCCATTTTTGAAGTGACAACATCAATTTATCAAAACAAAGCAACATCTTTCTTACAGAAACATCTGCTCTGATACAAGAATACACACCCACTGGTATAGTCAGCATGTGGGACAGTGGGTATGAAGGAGATAAAAGAGGAGTTATACATGTGCTCTTAATTTAAATCCATTTCCCTCTGGCACTCGGTCCTTTCAATTTTTTCTTGCAGGGCTCTACAGCATAGGGAAAGACTTACACCCCGTTTACACTGGGGTGTTGGCATCAACCAGTGCCAATTTTGACTGAATCACAGACAGGCATTTGGCACTTCAGGCATAACACGTGCAACCTCCAAATGCCACGTCCTATATCCTGTAGCCTACATGTGGCTGCCTTCATCTGTACAGTCACTTGATCAAACACTTTTTCCACTAAGAAAAACAATACTTCTGATGAATTTAACAGGGACTGCATTTAACAGAGAAACAATCATTGCTAACAGAGTGAAAAAAAACAGACTTAGAGCAAATTAGTGTGAATTCTGTAAAGAAAGGAGAAAGAGAAAAAAATCACAGCATTTTTGGAGAAGATATTGAGATAAAAAAGCAAAAACAATCTCAGCTAATGAAAAAAGTGAAGCAGTTGCAGTCATTAGAGGTTTCATTTCAGCACAACTGAGTAATTCTCAATTCGACATGTATTTCCCAGGACTAGACAACAGCAAATATTTGACAATCACTTGTTAAAACACCATCTTTCCTCCCTTGCTGCTGCTGAAATAAAACAACAAACCACCACACAGGAAAAGTGTCTCACCATCAAGAGAGAAGAAAAACCCCAGTACAGAAACCTACTACAGAAATACTGTTAGAAAGAGTATGTAACCTAACCAGACAAATATCAGATTTTATTGCTATCTCTGAGTGAAGTTTTACAATCAGCTGAAGCTGACCTGTGGCCACCGTGCTACTTAACATTCCCACTCTCTCCCTTGGGGTGTGCCTGGGAGAGGCTTTCTACCCAAAGCTGAGGGTGCACAGGACTTCCCCTTTCAACAATGGCACAAGCTCAAATTTGGTCCATCCAGTCTTGAAACTACAGTCCCTTTGGAAAGCACTTACACATTGCTCCTGGTCCAAGGGAGCCTACAGGATTTGCACAGTTCACTGCCCATTCTAGGGCCTCACTGAAGCTTTTCACATGACACCCAACACCCCTTTATTTTGGGAGCTCCCTGTAATTCTTTCCTTCTCTTTGTAGCCACCTCCTCTTCCCCTCTCCATGAGTCAGGGGCTGTGTGCACACTCCTCCCTGCTTCCTCCCGTCTGCTGCAGAAGGCAAGAATATAACCAAGACATCAACAAATCAAACCTGCTGGTCAGGCAAGCAAAACTTCTACAGCTAACTCATTTGACCCACAGGCAATACAAGAGGGGGCTGCTGCTGGCAGCCCTGGTATTACATTCTTTAGCAGATAGCAAGCCAGATCTAAGATCTTAAAAGTTCTGACAGCAGGCAAGTAAATAAAAAACAGCAGGACACTAAACAAGCCCTAACATGGATGAGGTGACAGAAATTGGCAGCTACAAGTGTGGAGGGCCATCATCCTCTCTTCATTCACAAAAGAGCAGAGAAGGAGGTCTCTGTGCTCCTGGCACTGACCAGCTGCCCACTGTTTGTGTCCAGGCTGCTCGGGGACACTGTGCACACGGACAGACCACAGTTTTACAATACAAATCAGCCACGTGCAAAACTGTATGTCAAAACCAAGCCTGTACCAATTCAATCCATAAGCTTTAGAGACCCATCACATTTGCTGTAATGAATGTCCACACAGGGGTCTGCATTATTTTGCAACATGCTTTCAAGCTGACCGCAAGCTTGGCCATTCCACTGGGAATATGAAAGCCCCATTCCTAGGATGAGACACCTTCAGTCAAACAAACAGAATGCATATACTTTCCACATGCAGAACAGTATATATAACCTCAAGTTTTTATGAATTTTATGGTTATTCACACATACCTTAACAATTTTGTTATCTTTTTCTTTGCCATATTGTTATTATTTTCTTTTGTATTTTTGTAGGCCTTTCATATTTTTATTTTCAGGCTTTACTATCTTTGTTCTCCTGTAATTCTGGCCCCAGTAGTGTCTTTCCTTAAAATCTGTTCAGGTCAAACTGATCAATGCTAAGAAAGACACTCTTAAATTCACCTTTCAATCTAGGTACATCCTAAATCAACTTACAGTAAAAACAAACATAGTGTAAACACAAATTTTAAACAATGGACATAGAATCTTGTCCAAACCAAAGCATTTTTCGTTTTCCTAATTTATTATTAGTACAATTTTGTCTTTCACTCAGTCCACTCCTTTTTCCAACAACCACTTCGCTGCTATTATTCTTCTGTTAGACACTTTCCTACCTATTGTTTATTGGGCCACCAGTACTGATTAAAGTCTTGTTTTCTGCAGCACCAACAAGCAGTTATGTATCTGCATTCCTCTACTTTCTTGTTTCCAGAGCCTACAGATGTGCTGTCAGAAGGCTAGGAAAGGAGAGGCACAGAACTATGAAGCCAGTCTTCCCTTCTGCCTGCTAACAATGCCAATGAGGTAAAACTGCAAAGAAATTTAGTATGGATTATAAAACAGCAAACATTACTTAAAAAAACTCAAGTTCGTGAAAAGTTTCATTTCCCTTTTGTCAGTTCCTCTTCTAAGCTGGGTACGTTGGGTTTTTATTTCTTGATTTAATTAGTCTGAAAGCAAGTACATAAAAGTTTCTGGATGGCAGCCATTGAGAGGAACCCGGTATAGTAGACTTCTCAGTTTGTATTTTTAAACACCAGTCTGATTAACCGTGAAGTCTGGTTCCTCCAAGCATCTTTGATGGAGGCAATTGCTAATGCATGTGGAAAGTGTATGTAACCAGTGGTGCTTGGAAACAAAGCAAACTAGTGCACTACCCCTAACACTTCTCACTCAAGTTTTAATGCAAAGACTGACAGAAAAAGTAATTCCCACCCTCCCTTTCTATGATCTGTTCACAATCTACAATGTACAAATATGCAATACAGACTTTTTTAAAAATTATTCACTGATACTTGCAATGGTTTAGTGGACTAATTTATACTGAACAATCCAAATGACATCAGCTTAACAATGTGTTCCTCTGTGCAGGGCTGCAAAGGCAACAAAATGTCTATTACATAACACATCCATATAAAATATTAATATTAGCACAGGAAGCTTTTGAACTGAAAGGTTAACAAATCAGTGTTGTATAAGCTTGATTATTTAATCCGTGTATTTCAGACAGACAACAAACCATACATTTTATTGACAAAATAAGACAAAAATCACCTTATGTGCACACATCAAAACATATCCATCTCTGGCACACATAAGCTTCCATAAGCCTGCACTGGGGTAATTGCATCAGTGTTTTTTATAAAAGTTGTCACACCAGCTGAAAGTGTGTAGGTTTCCTTTCCTTCCTATCCTGCAACAGCTGAAGAAGAGATACATATTCAGACATCATATACATATATGCACTTGTTTTCTTAGAGCTATAATCCCAGGTTGGAAAATCACTACAGCAACAGTAAAGGGCTTCAAACAAAGTCCACACAAAACCAGTGTTGATTCTAGCAGGCATGTTGGTATCTGTGGCATTGGCCAGACTGGAAAACACTAGAGTTGTGGCAGCCTTGGTTTCTGTGGGACTCAATGGCAATCAGGAATACCTTTCTTAGAGAGACTTATCTCAGTGATGACTTGTAAAGAATGAAGTTCAAGACAAGAAAAAAGACAACCCTACATCTTGGCTGTGGCTTTGTAGCCATCAGGTTGCACTGGGACAGGTAGGAGCCTCTCTCATTGCTTCATCACAAGGACTATAAAGAGCCTTCTGTTTGGCTTTTTCCTTTCTCTGTGTATCTTTACATTATGAATCTAGGGATGGGGCTCATCTGGAGTATCACTGGTTTCCAGCAGATGGTCTCATTGTATTTACCATCTCCATGTGAGAGTCACAGATGAGACATCTAAAACAGCAAGAGACACCTGTATTTAGTCAGACTCATGCATGGTCTAATCATCCAGGGGAAATCATCTGGAGATGTGACTTAGAAAGAAAAAACCTGAGCAACTGAATAGAGATTTTAAAACTCCAGTTTGGGAATTGTGCATTTTTTTTTTTTTCAAATTTATAGACCCAGCAAAGAGTTTGAAGAGATACTCGGTCGGAAAAGGTAACAACACCATCTGATGATCTGTTATGCCCACCCCTTGGTCTGAGAAATCTTCCATTACAATTTTCTGGTCTTCAAAGGAGACCTTTATAAGACAGAACACCTGAGATAGCTAACTTTTGACAGAGACAGAGAGGCTCCTTTTTTAACACTAACAAAGAGCAAAGCAGATCACAAGAATCAGATAATTTCTTCTTCTACTGATCACACAATGCAAAACACAAGACCATGATGAATAAAGGCTAACACTGTCCTCACTCACTACTGACTTCCACATGCTTTCAGCCTGGTAATCTTATTCTGCTTCTTAATTAGAATTACCTTCCACAAAAAATGGCCCTTTGAAAAGAAAAAATCACCTATCTTTCCTCCCCCTCTAAGGGTGGTTGTATTTAACACCATGATTACTTCTCAAGTCCTGACTATCATAACTACTTCAGTCTCAGAACAAACCACTTCTGAGAAAAGAGCTCAGGTGGAAAGAAGGAAAATTAGGTTTGAGGCTACATGAACAATGTGTTTTTGTATCCTGATTTATACTTGAAGTGAAAGGAGAAAAATGAAGGTGTTTCCTTTAAAATGGTTCCAACAAATGAGTCCTTGGCGAAGCTGTACTCTCTTCCCATACTACTGCTTTCCTCCAAGTACAGGGCAAAAGTGGCATTTTGCTGGCTTGATTCCAAGAAAACAAGCTTTCTCCTTCCAAAGATATCTCCCTGAACACTCTGGAGGGCTGCTGCTGCTTCATGAATGTCTTTCAGATTCTCTTCCTATCCATTTCCTGAAGAGGGACAGGAACTTGTTCTTGCAAGACTGAAAGACTATAACTGAGGGAGTATACAAATAAGTAAATAGAGCTTCAATTCTTTTTAATTAAGTAAATTTGTGGTGAGAGCAAGATTGAAGCAGTGTCAGGTAAAATTAACGATGTGGAAATTAGTATTATTGATGGTATTAGTGAGTGCCAACTTGTCTTGTGACGCACTTTTCTTTTTCACATGCCAAACCCAAGATGATTCTCAAGAAGTTAAACACTAGAAACACTAGCTTTGTTATGTCCTAAATTTGTTTGGAGTCTCTAAGGGCAAAAATTGTTTGGCAAGCAATCAGTACCTATTCTTTATTATATGGTTAAAAGAAAATTGCATTCAATTTGCTCAGACCAAAAGATCTTGAGCCAAACCCAATGCAAGCAACTCAAACTAAAAAAAAAAAAATAGCTCAGAGTTCTCAAGGTGAGAGGTACAGACTACCTTTGAAATACTAATTACAATCTCTTTTACAAAATACAATGCTGGTAGCTGCTAAAAAATTGTGCTTCACAAACATCCTTTTTCATATTTCAGCCCTGTACTGGCCCACAGCACCTCAAGAGTATGGCCAAGATTAAACACTTTCAAGACCAAGCACCTTTACTGTGACCCCAAACAGCCTTACGCATGTGTGCGTGCTCAGGATACCATACATATATGGAAAATAAATCATGGCCATAAAGTCTTTGCACGGTGAAGTCCACAGACTTTTCACTGGTGGTTATAAAAAAATGCTTAAAATGTCAGTTATGCAAAAGCACAGGCAAGTCTTTATCTAAATGTAAAACTTCTGCAGAAGACATATTTCCATTTTTCTTAAATCATCAATTGCTTTTTATTTTTCTGTTGGCTAGGATATAACCTTCCCACCACCAAGAGACAATAAATTAATAAATAAAACAGAAAGGAAAAGAAAAAAGGAGAACTGTGCAGCCTCATTTCAATACTAGTAAGAAATGGAGAAATTTAAACAGCAGAAACTGAAATAACATGTTTTGTTCTTCCCACTTAATGTTACTATTTTATTATATGTAATATTTGAGTATAACAAAGACTGCTGATTGTGTTTTATGAATAATTAGGGATCTACAGCAACTTTTATTAACTGGAAGATAAAAACTGGTTTTTTGCGGGGAAATGAAAAACTTCAGAGTTCATTATTCTGTAAAACACTAACTCTTGAACTTTTTTTTTCTTCTTTTTTTTCTTTTTTCCACCCAGCTGAGAAGCTTGTTTACTGAGTTCACTCCTGTTCCCCCGTTTGTGACTCAGGCTACTGCTCAGCAAAATAGCCATCAACAGCTACATACTGATTAAGTGCTTTTAGCCTCAGGATACTAATTCATTCTCAGTGATCACACTGTCCATGTACCTGTACGAAAACTCTTCTCTCTTAGAGGTGCAGGAGAAAGCAAAGGGAAACACAGGGCTGAGGTGCACTTTGCCTGCAAGGCATCTCAAGCCAATCCACAAGTACGCAGCAAAAGCAGGACCCAACACAGCACCTGGTGCCATCAGAGAATACATGGGGAGAAAGAAACTCAGACACTGGTACAGAGCCAGATTCAAAATCCACTTACTTCCATTGGCTTTAGCAGACTTTCAGTGGGACTCCAATACAATAATAGACCAAGAGAAAGAATGAGAAGAGCTAGAGAATTTAAAAGAAACTTCAAAGTAGAAAATTTCAGTACAGTCACTTCTTACAAAACTTTACCAAGCCACAACACATATAGCTGCAAATGCTTTTGACCACAGGGCTGTACATACCCTTTTCTCCACTAGCCTTTATTTTCCTGTCCTCCTGTCACTGGCAGGACCTACTGCAATTCTATCACAAACAGCATCAGCTTTCCTCCTCCCTATCCAAGCACACAGTCCAGAAAGCTGTCCATACACGGAAGGCACAGTTGTGACACCTCCACACCGCCTGTTACGTGTTGCTACACAAGAGAAGGAGGCTTGTCTTAGGCAACCGGCACACAGGGCTAAGAAAGAACTGGAATACAAGAACTGTATTTCATGTGCACAGCTATGTGTTAGTCCAATGTACACTAGTTAATCTTTCCATGGCAAGCACCCAAGTGGTTTCACTCTTTTTGCATTTTTATTATAAAGGTTGTTTCCTATTAATAATTACCTTCTTGTAACTGCAGCATGCAGACTTTCTACACTGCTGGTACTGCTACTTTAGAATGCCATCTCCAGATCTGAACACACTGGACAGATTACTGTCCCCTCAAGGATGTCAGGATTGCTACAGATATCTACTGTGCACACCTGGATCTTACAGCTTAACGCTGCTCCCTTCCTCACATTATCTAACAAATTCAAGTAAACTTTGAATCTTTTTATCAAAGCAATCACAACTGCAAGTAACAGCATCTATTTAATATTCCCTGCTATTACATGTAAGAACACAGACACAGCAAACATAACAGACAAGTGTTCTTCACACTAAGCAAGGTACAGGTTTACTACAGTAAAAGTATGAGTTTACTATAAAGGCAATGCTTGCATAGAGACACAGGAGAAAATTGTGTATAGTAAAGAAAATAAAGCCATGGTAGCATATTCCTAGGTCAGGACCTCATAAATCAGTTTCAACTAACAATAAAAGGCTTACAAGGTATTTGTAAGGCACAAAGAATGAATAAGATCTTGGCCTCTGAGTAAGACTTGGTGAATTCATTTAAGACAACAATCAAGAGCAAATAATACAACACTAACCTTCCAGAATACCAGTCTTTACCCTAAGTTTGACGAAAGGGGGTTTCCTTTGCCTGTAGGAAGAGGGGAGGGGAAAAAAACCCCAACATCACCACCTATACAAACAACAAACAGAGCAAAACAAAACTAAAAAGAGGAAGGAAAACACCCAACACAGAGAAAGGTACTCAGCTACTCCCTCTGGGACGAGAGTGCTTTTCTGATAGTTCAGAGGAGTGGGTTTAAAATTTTAGTGCCGTTTCTGCGAATTTCACACATCCAAAAGCCCTCTCTCCCAAACAACGGGGATTGTCATACCCCCACCTTCAGTTTCAGAGGCAGAAAAGATGATCCTTTCCTACCATGGCTGACAGACATAACGCTGAAAAAAACCAAAATACTTCTCTATTTTTTTGGGTTTTTTAAAGGTGTGACTGACTTTTGACTAGCAGGCACCTCAAAAGTGCTCTCTGCACTAGAAGCTAACTCAAGCAAACATCACTTTCAGCACCACCATTACAGGAAGTACTGCTAAGACTTATTCCACCAAACAGGCTGGTTACCACTACCGTCCTCCATTTTCAAGTCTGAATAACCTACCTCATGGCTCTTACACCCAGGGACCGTCCAGAGGAGAAACTGGCAGGGACTGCTGGTGTGCTGTACACGCAGAGCCGGCATCCGCCAGTGACCGCAGACCAGCTTCCCTAAAGGATGCTGAGCAAGTCACAAGCCTCCTGCGCCTGAACCCGTGTTTGTTTAAGAGCAGTGGCAGCATTTGTAACGGGGACGGGGGAGGAATGGAGGTTGCAAGGCATGAGCTGCTGTGCCAGGCTCAGGGATCCTAGAGGAGCAGCATTCGGTATTGCCACGTACCGGGGAGCAGGGGGAAGGGAGGAGACGCGCCTCGAAAAAACAAGAGAAGGCTATCTGAGAAGGGCTTGTTTTGTCCTGAAGATGCGCTTGGGCCGTTCATCTGCGTGTGCGGCAGCACCAAGCACAGCTGACCCCACACAAAAGCCGCACAGTTGGCGACCCCCACGCGGACCGGATCCCACCCCGCCGGCCCCGAGATGGTGCCGGCNCGCCGGCCCCGAGATGGTCCCGGCGCTGCCGCCGCACTCAGCGGCACGCTGTGCTCCCCGCCCCGCCTGCATGCGCATCCCGCGGGGCAGCACCGCCACGAGTCGCGGCCACCCCTGCGCGGCGCACACCGGCGCTGCCAGCAGCACCGGCGAGCCACCCCAGGCCGGTCTGCACCGAGGGGGAAAACAAACAAAACAAGAAAATTAAAAAAAAAAAGAAAATAGAATCGCGACGGAAAGCGCGTGGAGGGAGCGGCGGGGGTGCCGATGCCGCCCCCTCCCCACGGCCCCTCCGCGCCCGCCTCNCCGGGCCGCCCGCCCCGCGCAGCCGCCGCGCTCAGGTGCCCGCCGGCAAAGCCAGCCGTGTGCGCGCCTGGTGCA
This sequence comes from Formicarius rufipectus, assembly GCA_013399695.1. Taxonomy (NCBI): domain Eukaryota; kingdom Metazoa; phylum Chordata; class Aves; order Passeriformes; family Formicariidae; genus Formicarius; species Formicarius rufipectus. The sequence goes on from VXAU01000136.1 coordinate 498,671, forward strand.
GGTAAGGGAGTCATAGTGCGTAAGGTAAACAAAGCAGCGACGAGTTCAAATTGCGTGGTTTGGTTATTAAAATATTGCCTGGGGCAGGGGGGATGGGAGTTAATTTTCTTGTGTCTGCCTTGAGCCCCTGAGGGAAGCAGAAAATCGAACGCGGCTTTAGCCTGGGCGGGGGCGGCACCGCTGGATCGCGGAGTCGGATGCACGGCCGCTCCAGAGGCTGGGGGGGGAGCCGGGCTGACCCTGATCCTCACCCCCAAATCCACTGGAAACGCCTCTCCTCTGTTAACTGAACAGACACTGCCTTCCTGAGG
>VXAU01000136.1:499238-552632 GCA_013399695.1 Formicarius rufipectus
CGGATGCACGGCCGCTCCAGAGGCTGGGGGAGAAGCCGGGCTGACCCTGATCCTCACCCCCAAATCCACTGGAAACGCCTCTCCTCTGTTAACTGAACAGACACTGCCTTCCTGAGGTATTTGCTGAACACTGACCCAAGTGACCAGACCTGCGTGTCGTCTTAACTGGAGCTGGATGTAACCAACTATGTTTGAAACCACATTGGTCTTCATCAAGAATGGATTTTTTTTAAAACAATAAAAATACGAGCTCATCTTTTCTGAACTTTATTTCCTCCCCAATATTTCTAGGAACTCGAGGAGATGGGAAGAAATCTGTTGGTGCTTGTTCAGAATAGCTTTTTGGCCCTTTAAAGATTGAGAATATCCCCTTTATATTTTTAGATGCATTTTTAATCAGATCTTCTGGTCTAAATGACTGTAAGATGTATCTAAGGTTACAAAAAAAAGCACTTCTTAGCAGCAATTCACTTCTGAGACCAAAGAAAATCAGGCCAGCTTGTCCTGCTCTCAGCTGTTCAGCACTATTTTCATATCAGAGTTTTCTTCTGGTGGAGAATTTTATCAGAGCTCAGATTTAGTCTAATGAGCTGTCAATTATTTTAAGCTTTGAATTTTAATACCTTCATTTGGCCTTTTAGTTATTTTCTTCCCTGAGATCATCATCACTTATGTTATTTTTGGCCAGCATTTTAGACCTCACTGTTTCCTCAGGAAGGTGAATTTGTTATCTATTTATTTATTTCTGCTCTGACCCAGTGGCCAAGCCACATAGGGTGTGTAATACTGGGGCTCCAAAGTGAGGGAGGGTTCACAGAGATAAAAGCAGTCCAATCTGGTAAACATCAAGGCAAGTGAAAACAGATAATAACAAGAGCTGCTGGCTGGGAAATCCTGACTCAAAGGCAGCTGGCAGAGAAATTCAAGCGGAAGAAAAAGGATTTTTTTCAAATGCCAGAGCTGGTCAGAGCTGGCTGAATCCACATTCACTTAGCAATCAAGACACTTTGCCAAGCTGAGGCACACCAGCAAAACAAACAAATAGCTCTGGGGACTTGAGAGAGAAGACACCTGGAACTGGGCAGATCCAGATCCAATTAAGATTCCCTTTCTGACGGGGCAAACAAGTGTGAAGAATTTGCCTCCTACAGAACATATGCTGGGTTGCTTGTTTGTTTTTTTGTTTTGGTTTGGGTTTTTTTACTTGTTTTGATATGTATTTAAAGGTAATGCAAACGAGTTTTATTTTGAAACTCTCTACATTCCTCCCTTTCAAACTTCTCTAGCAGAGACCTTTCCCACTGTCTCAGGTTTGGTCTTCCCCAGGCTCAAGCCAGAATGCTTTTGGGCAGCACTTCCTAGGTTGCTGTTTCTGTCTCTGACCAACTAGGACATGCTGAGGTGGGACAGAAGAGAGGAAGGGAGTTAAAAAACTGAAAGAGCTCAGTTTGGGGCAAATACACATTCCAGCTGTTCTGTTACCCAGCTGTAGTCTGTAGGGTTATTTCAGCAGAAGTACAAATCAACCATCTCCAAGTTACTTCATATGATAAGATGCCAGAAAAACAGAAGCAGTGGGGGGACATGGGTTTTTTCCACTTGCACAGTTTTGACGTTGGCCCTTTACAATTAAAATAAACTAATATTGTTATTTTGATCTGTGGCTCACAGGACTGAATTAGTGATTACATTATCAAGCAATAGCAATGCAGCCATATGCCTCACAGGATAAATTAATCTTGTTTATTTTTACAACTACATTTTAGTTTCAATCTTTCAAATTCCATAACTTTGACTGGCCAAATATGTTGTATTTTTCAACCTTATTGTTATCTCTGTTCATATATAATCAAAATTTTTTAGATAATATCAGCCCTCGAAGAGTTATGGTTTTGGTCAGATTGAAAGCTGACAAATTATTCTGAGATGATTTCCATTTCTTTCCTTCTTTCACTCAAACAGCTCAAACAGCTGTCCTGTGCATTTCAGATATGCCTGCTTGACATTGTGCAGCAGGTGTCCAACTTCAGTCCAAGGGAGCCAGGTGCAAAAGGGACACCAGCAGAAGGTGAACATAAGGAAGACATGGTGCCAAAAGTGTCATTGGTTCCTCAGAAAACAGTGAGAAAATTTCATATCAGGAAATGTTTCAGTCCTGGCTCTGAGTGGGCTGACAAATTTTTCTCCCTAGCAAATTTAAGATGAAGGGGAATCTTAATATTGTGGATTGGACAAGATGGCCTTTAAAGGTCCCTTCCAACCCAAACTATTTTGTGTTGCTATGATTAAGAAGTAGACAAGGTGGTTACTTGGGAAGACGTGCAGATGGCTACAGAGAAGAGAAAGACAGGCAGAGAACGCTTTTCCTCTCCAGAAACAGGGCAATTTGGCTTCATGGAATGGGCAACACTTGAAGGGGAAGACTCCAGTTTAAATAAGGAGGAGGATGCATGAGTCATTTCACTTGGCTACTGGCCACCTCTTCTCACAAAAAGGGTTTCTGACTGCTGAACAGTTCAGTCTGTGGTCTTCATCCAGGACACATGGGCAGGGAGATGGGGTTGGGGATGCAGTCCGACTTAGCCCCGATCTGCCCCTTGCCACCCACCCACTCACCCATTGGTGGCCCCTCTGTGCCTCGGGCCCTGCCACAGTGGCAGTGAGGCTGACTTTCCAGGCAAAATTAGTCAATGTGTTGGCAGCAGTTTCATTGCCCGGCGGTCAGATGATGTTGACAAGGGCCTGCTTTGTGTGTGCCCACAGCTGGCTGTGGAGAGCCTGTTGCATGGAGAGTCATCCATGGGGTGAGGGGCTCAGGGGCTCTCCCCTTCCAGAGAGGGGAGGAAAGCCTGTCAGTCACCTGAGGGCTGTGATCCTGCACTGCAAGACTGGTGCAGCTCAGTCTGCCCCATCACCACGACATAATGTCAAAGCTTTCAGAAACTCTTAACTAAGATATGTCAGACATACTACAGTCTGTCTACAAACATACTACATACTGCATGTCTACACACTACAGTCAGTCTTTAACTATGGTTTTACTAATAATCCTGAAGATACTGAGAAAAAGCAAAAAAAGCATATTTTTCCACTATAAAAAGCATTGCAAAACTTTGTCCCTAACATGTTCTGTTATTGGTTTTTCTGAAGACACTTCACTTGTTTTCAAACAGCTGGCACAGCAGTCTCCGTGTTAAAAGCACAGTGACCTTTGGAGGCTTTACAAGCCAGCCTATTCTGCTCCAGAGCAGGGACTCTCCCAGCTTCTGAACTTCCTGGCTGGAAAAAAAGTCACTCCTTACCTTGCCTTTGTGCTGAAAAAAGAAGGGGTCTCTATATCTTACAACATCAGAATGACTATTTTAGATAAACAGCAGTTTCTTCCCCCTTCTAAATATGTCCAGAACTCCACAATGTGCTCATGAGTTCTTCTGTTTCATTTGTGGTAATACAAATTTAGTCACCAATGTGCAGCGTGGCTGTCTAGACATGAAACAGAGATTTGGGCAATGAGACCTTAGTTTTAGCTCATACCTTTGTGTTTTGAAACAAGAGCAGTAGCCATGATGGTGTGTGTTGTAAACTGTGTGTTACCCTGCTGCAGGTCAGTAAAGTTTTTTCAAGTCATGGCAGGAATGACACATGCTGACTGCTTCTTGATCATGGCAGAAGACCTAGTTTTCATGAGTTCTCACATTTCATCCAGTGGATATACCAACAGGTGGCCAATCTGTTTCATTCTGTACCTACCAATAAAGGACTATAAAATCACAAAACACACAGCATGAGATGGAAGGGAGGCATGGCAGAAAGGCAGGAAACTGTACTGCAGGCAAATCTGCCTTTCACCCCTCCAGCTTGCCTGAGCAGGACTTTAATTTGGCAGAAGCAGGAATGAGGCTGTGCATTGTTTGGTCAACCCAACATAGAGCCCATGTCAGTCAGACATAGTGCCTGCTAACACAGCATCTTCATACTCAGATCCCAGCTCTGCAGTGTGCCAGGTAGGAATCACCACTGAGGTACTGAGTACCTTCAGATTTTAGAGCCAGTGGGCTGGGAGAGGGATTAGTTTGTGTAAGTCCACTTAATCTACTTAGCTCTTCCTATTTTCTTAATTTTGCACTTTACTACTTCTATGATCTCTTCTGCTCACCATGGTTTCCACAAACACTAAATGCTAAACATGAAGACTAAATAGGAAATATGAATTAAAAATTTGTCATAATTAGCAGGGTAAGACCAAAAGAAGCTTTCAGCTGTCACAGCTTGTCCAGCCCTGCTCACAGGAACAATTTCCCTGCCTCTCCCTGGGACAGGTCAGTCTGTTATTTCTTTCTTCAAATCATGTCTGAAAGCCCTTCATCCCCCCTTTAGATCTCATGTGGCTTTCTCAGTGAAATGTCTGTGACTCCATGTACTAATGGCATGACAGAAAACCTAAGTGCCCTACCTGGATCTAGGACAATGGTGGTCTTTAAAGAAATGGCAAGCCAGTTATCTTCAGAGTGCTGAGCTATACCTGTGCTGGCACTTAACCTTCACTTCCCCAATCATACAGGTACAATAGTTAGAGCTTGATGATTTTGTTACTCCTGTAGAAGAAGTTTTCTTAAAATAGCCTAGCCACAAGGGTGGAATGAGGTGCACAGCTGGGCAGAGCTTTCTGAGCAGCAGGAGGAAAAAGAAAGAACATACATGGGAGCAGGATGCTCAAAGCCTGCAACTGACTGATCTCCAGTCATTCGACTGGCTGAAGGTTAAGAACTTACCCAGCTAGATCATAAAAAAACAAAACAAAACACTCTCCCAAAAAAACAAAACCCAACCAAAAGTTCAGGAACACCAAGAAAAAAACAGCAGGAAAAAAAGGGATAACAGAGTAATGTATCAAACATACTGAATCTTCTCTCTGCCTTCCTATTTTACCATGGATCAAAGAAAACACCAGTCACTCTGCAGGAGGAGAGTATAGACTCTTATTTTAAAATGGAGCTCCTTAATCAGGGACCCAAAGGGACTAAAAGCTCTTCTCCCATCTCACGAACTGCAGAAAGGCTGGGGTTTTTTTGCGCCAGGGAGCATACAGAACCCAGGCCTACCAACACAGCACTAAAAGAAGTTGATTTTGCTTGAAACAGATCTTCTCACTCTAACTGCAGCATATTCTGCTAGTTACGTGTACATATTATAGATCAAACAAAATCAATCGTCCCATTCCAGAAATTCTATCCAAAGGAAAACATAACAACAACATGATATAACTTCACCTCTGAAATACTCAATAGTTTTTCAAATACAAGGACAATAAACCAAAGTATTCCAGTCACTAAAGCTTCTACAATTAAAAATCCACTGTTGATCTCGCATCACACTACCCACTCTAACACTACACACTTTAAAGATTCCAAATATTCCTGTGATTCCTATCCACAGCCACCATGGCAATCAGCATGCTAATTTAAAACCTGCTTCATCTCCTGTTCCAAGGACTTATACAAGGGAGGAGTATTGCACACATGTGCAGTGATAGGGAAGAAGGTTACAGCGATGTCCAAATCATTCTGTTTTGCTGTGTTTACCTTGAATGTAAATTAACTGGAGAAAGCACTAGTAATATTTTTATGTATTTACAGAGCATTGAATTCACTGCCAACACCGTATAGCCACCATAAAATATATATCTCCCCCAGCCTCAAACACCTTCAACTATTTTTAATCACCATTTGGATATAGGTAGAGGGAGAAGGAAGGTCTGATCACGCCTTAACCCAAAATAACGTTTTGCTTTGTCAGGTTAATTATACATTCTGACATCAAAAACTGAAATTAGCAGGCAGTTCTCCCCTAGGTTGCCCAGAGACTGCAGAATGAATCATGCCTGCTCTTGTGCTGTACCCAGGACCACAGGGAACAAGGGATGGGAAGACCAGAATATTTATTTTCTTGCTCAGATCTCTGTGGCTAGAGTCTCTGGCTTTGTAGGGGCTGTGATGTGGCTGGTTGGTATTGCTGTCATCCCCAGAGTGGCAGAAATGGCCATCAGCTTCCAGTGGGTGCATTTACACTGCCACAAAAGCATATTCGTTGCTTTACTTTGATGCTGGTGTGAATTCATGGCACTAGGGTTTCTCAAAATGTTGCTGAAACTTTCTGAAATTAATTTTAGTTGAGAACACTGTTCAACACGAGGCATTNCCTTTAAAGTATTTAAACACACAGAAAACACTTTCCATGTAACTAAGAAACCGTCCTCCTCCTTACAGCTATTTAGCACCAGATACCCTGAAGTTAGCCCAAGTCTTAAATCTTACAGGAGAAAGAGCACCCAGACACTTCTTTTGCGTATCTCTTTCTTGTCTTTTTATGCCTACAGTTCTGACATTTCGTTTCCATGGTGGTTTCTCAACTACTCACTCTCTCAGGCCTCGTTCCCCCTCATCCCCTTAGGCTGTTAAAAGCTCCCTACCTGGCGCAGCGGAGCCGCCCGCAGTGAGCTCTGCCCTGCCCCTGCCCGCCTCCTTCCCGGGCTCCGCCGCTGCTCTGCCTTGCCCGGAGCTCCCTCTGCCGTCGGATGCAGCTGCGCTGCCAGCTGCGCCTGGAACCCGCGGCTGGGGCAGCCCGGCCCGGCAGGGTCAGCCTCCTCCTGCCAGCTGTCTCCTCATAAAGGGAAAAGGAGCGGCGTCCTCGCTCGACACTCTGCAGCGATGTCCTCTCGGTCGGGAGTGTCAGTGCGTTAGGAGACGGCTTCTTTGCACAGAAGAACTGGCCTTTGTGCTCCAGCTGTTTAGTGTAGGACATGAGCATAATGCTGCAGAGTAGCTGCAGACCCAAAGCACTGATTAATTATAGGAGAGGAAGGTAAAACTCTACCAAAAATTAATGAGTGAAGAATAAGGCCCCAGCCTGTGAAAAACACGTGCGTTTTCTACCTCCTGTAGTCAAACTGGCTTTGCACTATGACAGCCACATTGGAGGGCACCTACACACCGTACCATGCTGAGCCAGGGCATGAGAGGTTTAAGCTCCCCCCGTGGGCATGAGGGATGGGAGAAGGGAATGCTTGCTCCCCCACTGCCTCCTGCAGAGGTCATATGCTGCAGAGTTGCCCCCTCATCATATAGCACACATGCACCTTGCTGCTGGCAAGATGCTCTCAGTGGCTCTCACTCTGCTGGGCTTTGAGAAGCCCAGGATCAAGGAAAGAGAGCACAAGACACCCATTTCTCAGCAGTGAGGGGACCTGGCCTCAAAACATGCCAGTAACTTGTGCTGGTTTCTGCAGAGGCTGAGCCCTGCTGCCTTGGCACCCAGGGATGGTGCATGGCTCCACTTCCACCCTGAGGAGTGTGACACGGAAATGCACCGAGCAGTCCTCTGCTCATGCTGCCACATTGCCACACTTGTTGCATTTTCATTTTTTTGTTGCCATAGAAACTGCAGCCATAGCATCTTCTCCTGCTGCTCCCTGCCATGCTGCCTCTGCATCCCATTGGGCTCAGCCCACCTCTGCTCCTCTGCCAGCCTGATCATACCACTGCCTTGCTCATTAATTCCCTGCCTCATCCTCTTTTTTTGGGGTGACAGTCAAATTACTGCTGTAGCAGATAATTATTGCATTAGCTATAATTTGCCTATTCATTTGTCTCTTCCCTTCCCTCCCACCCTGGAATAATTCCATCTCTCCATCCTTTCCACCTTCAGACTAGGTCTACTCTCTGACTCCCATCCACTTTTCTCTTGCACTCCTCAGCCACACAAAGCTTTATTGCACTGCTGTACTCTTTCCTTCATCTTCCTACTTACTCACATCTTCTGTGCTCTTCCATAACACCTCTTGCTTCCTCCTCTCTCCCAGTCCTCCTCCAGTTTCCTTCCCTTTAGATCCTCTACCCTTCACCTCAGGCTACTGCTTCACTTAGTTCTTCTTCTACCCCTGTGCAGGGCCCTGCCAGCTTCTCCTATGTCTGAGCCAGTCTTGCCCCTCTCCCACACTCTCCCTGACTCTTACACAATCAGCAGCATTTCCCACTCTCTGCTCTTGTCTATCCAAATACCCCAGAAACTGCATCTCCTCCTACCTCCTAATAGTGTGTTCCTTTAGCCTTACTCAATCCTTGTCCGAATCCTCACTTTCATTCAGATCTCTTCATCAAGCCCTCCAATGTAAGCACATTACAATCAATCCTTGTCCCCAAACCCCACCTTTGCCCACCTTTCTTCTTCCTTGTCCTCTGAATGGGAGATTCCAGATAGCACCACATTTAACTCCACCCGCAGCCTAACAAACCTGGTCTATAGCTTTATTCCAGTGCTTGCACCATTAAGTTTCACACCCTCTCACTTCTCCATCCCCATCTTCCTGGCTGTCTTGCTGCTTTTGATGCCATTAACTACAAATTCCCTTTGGAGTCATATTCCTTCCTGTCTGGTGGAATTGTTTTTCCTCTCTGCCACCTTCTTTCTTTCCACACAGACTCTTGGACCAGGACCCTGTGTCCTCCCTCCCCACCTCAGGCTCACTGTTCATCCTTTCTTGCTACCATCTGTGCCCTGCCCTCTCCACATGGGAGTCTCCAGCACCCCTGTCCACTCCTTCCTCCCATGTGAAGGACACAAATGTCCTCTGGAGGACCTTCTAGAGGCCATCTCATCTGCCTAAAAGGCTTCAGCCAACATCTACAGTTGTGCTGGTCCCTAATCCTGATGGGTGTCTCTCCACCTTGTATCTCAGCCAACGCTTAACCTTTCCTAGATAAACTGAGTGCTGTTAACACTGCCTTTACCGACCCCTCTGCTTTTTCTTGCAAGTCCCTTGTCTTTCCACACTCTGTTTTCCTATTGGGAACATAACTCTTTCTTTCTCTGTTTCTTCTGCTTCTTCAACCTTGTCTCACCACTAGAAAATCACCAGTGGTCACAAAATCATTACATCTAAAACTTACTGCAGGACTTGCAGGAGATGTGCACATGAGAGAGCATATAAGGATGCTATACAGACAAGGAATTTTCCACTTGTATTATATTTTCATACATACTTCAGACCATCTGTGGAAAGCTGTCAAATGACTAGTTGGAAACATATTATAAAATCACGGTGTTTTACTTCAAACATTAATTTAACAGACTCAGATCTGAGAACGCAGTAAAACATTAACAGTTTTCTTGTGCTTCCCAATTTTGCTCATCTTTTAACAACGAGAAGGTCTCATAAGCTTAATGGAGTCTTCCCCTATGCTCTCTGACTCTTGAGCCCACATTTGGCTGCTAGCTTGGCATGTGTTACACATTTCCACAGTCTCAGGCCAACATGCGCTTGTTAATGCAGCCTGGAGTAATTTGCATGTGTGTTCTCGAGTTTGGAAAACTGAGGCGACGCTTCTTTACTTGTAGTGACACCTCTGGACCCCAAGATCAGTACATTACCAAGTTTTTTTTTAGCTTGTTTGCAGTGTTCTTTTAGATGCTTTTTGTACACTGTTTTGTCTGTTATCCATATGTTTGCACTCCAAATTTCCAGCCATGTAACCTCCTGTCCCTTTTAACAGCATCCTGGATACATTTGAAGTTAGCTTTATGACCATCTCTGTCCTGATTCCCAGTATTTGAGAAAGCTTACGATATCTTTCTATTTTCCAAATGCCATTTTTGTAGCAATACTGACCTGGAGGATACTGCCAGCGCTGTATTCTTGGTTTTTCCTTATCAGATTTCTCTCCTTTAGTTCCGAACCTGTCTCTGTGCTGTTACTCTCAACTGCCCCCACCTTTCTTTTATTTTTGCCTATGTATAACAGCTTGTCTTACCTGTGCTTATTGCATAATTTCTTCATCCCATCTGAATACTTGTTGTTGAACCTGTCTTTAAACACTTCTTGCCCATCCTTTCTGGTGTGTTTGTGCCTTTATCATTGTGCTATTAACAAGTTTCTTTGTCTTTCCACTTCAGAAACTGCCACATATATCTTTATTGTGTGAGTTTGCTGCAAAACATTCAATTTATTGCAGAGAGTGAGAGACAAGTATCCACACTTTCAAGTTACTTTGCTGGTACTCATATCCATTGTCCTCCTGATCTGCTGTTGCTTCCATTGCAAACTCCTTTGCTAGGATGACTGATCAGTAAAGCTGAATATATGTAAAATAACAATTTAATGTTACTAAATCTACAATAAATCCACTGAAAACAGTCTGACTTTTCCAATTTATGCCCACTGACCATGCCACATTTTGTAGGTTTCCTGTACTGGCAGTGGTCCATCACAATACTTCCCAGAGATGGAACCTTCACATACACTGAGCTTCCACACATTAGTTGTGGTGGGAGTAGCTGCCTTCAGCAGGCAATATTTTTCACCCAGAGCTTGTTTGCAGAGCCAGAAATTAATCTCCTGAGGTTTAAGACAATCCCACAGCCTCATGCCCAACCGCATGGAATCCACTTGGAGTGGCTCTTCTTTTATAACTGGGTTTTGTTTCACACATAGACAGGAACTCTTTTGATAACAAGCAGCAACTGCACAGAAGAGTTGTAGCTTGTGTCTGAACTAGGGTATTTCTGCAGCAAGAAGGAAGATCCAGAGTGCACCTAAGGAAGAACTCCAGGAAGGATTTGACAGTCGGTGTCTTGGGTTTAAATTGTGCTCCACATCAGGACTACTCAAATGGGAACAACTGTCTATTTTTGTAAGTCTGGATGACACGATGGGATTGGAAATAGAAAACTGAGAATGACGAGGAGAGGTGCTGTGACTCGTACCCTGGCCCGGCTGAGCCTCAAACCCTTTCAGCTGTAGGGGTAGGACTGTGCTGAAAAAGGCTGATTTCAGCCAGAATTGGAGCATATGTCAGGGAGCAGGTATACACTGAGAGGCACAGGTCCTATGCCCGAAATTTTCCCATTAAATTTTCTATCATAAGTCCAATATTTTATGTGCACTGGCCAGCTCTTTGTGGCAACATCAGACATCAGGCAAATGTTTCCTTCTATTGTCTTTGCATCTCCCAGAGGACCTTTGGTTAAATGTCTTTGCCAACAAGTAAGCAGCAAAAGCAGTTGACAGATCGAGATCAGTGATGATGGTGGAAATGAGCTGACCATGTCAGTGGTTGCTGTTTATTCTTCTCTGAACAAAGTACAACCAGTTTTCCCAGAGCTGCATGAACAGGAAGGAAGAGCTGATCTTTGCTTTAAGCATGTAATGAACTGGAACGCAGCCCCAACTTGACCAACTGGGAATGGAAGAAGCCAAAGATCCCTTAAATTCAGATCCATTGCACTCTTTTCGTGTTACTTATTCCTGTGTGGATTGCCTAAATCTAGGCGAGCAGAACGTGTCTCAGAAATATTGCCTGGTTTGCTGAGTTTGGAGAGTGGGAAGAACAGGGTGAGCTCCAACCTGCTTGAGTCCAGGCTGTGACAGACACAAGCCAAACAGGGTGCTCTTGTCCCCTGCGTGCAGGAGGTAGGGTGTGTCTTCCCCTCCTCCTTTTTGGTTCTAGAAAGAGCAGGAGGAGCAGGAGCAGAGGGGAGGTGGTCTTTCTCCTCCATTAGCAGAGCCATTAAGTACAGCAAAATCCCCAAATCACTGAGCTCACATCAGTGCAAGATCCTTATGTTTTTCTTTCCCAGAGCTGGATCATTTGGAAAAGAGCTACAAGTCACTATACCCATGGACAAGCTTGTGTTCTCAGGAGCAAATCCATGGCTGTATTACAGTTTGCAGTTTGTCTCAAAGCTAATACAGAATCTGCCTTTGAAGTGCAGTGCATGTTGCAGTGGTATGGTACATGGACCCCTAGAGTGCCAACCTGCCCGATCTCACCTGTTTTGAACACCACAGCTGTGTGCTTGCTCAACGTAGTACAAAAATTTTTAAAATGTGGTATCAGTAGTGTATGGAAGGGCCAGAATGCAAGAAAGAAGAGAGACTTTTACTTCACTCAGGGAGTAGCTGTATGCAAAGGAACCACAGAAAACTGCATGGGTACATGATCCAGATCACATGGAGAGCACTGAAGGGGAATATAATCCTCCCTTTCTTCCCATCATTGTGTTTAGAATATGTTTCCAATCGCAGCAGTCACAAAGCAATCAAAAAAAACTTGTCTACAGTGGCAGACTGAAAATGGCCTATCAGACCACATTACAGGGTGCTACACAGTATTGAATCCTTAGTCATAACAGAAAACCCAACATCCACATGATTGCAGGCCACAATCCAGTCAGTTTCCACATGCCTTAACAGCAAAGAGAAAACAGATCTTTGAAGCAATTTAAATATATCTTTGGACGATGCCCACTAACATGTTCCTCTTACAGCCTCACCCAGCATCCCACCTTCCCTTGCAGAAATTGGAGAATGAAGGAGGCCACCCTCTACAGCACCCAAGGTGCAGGGAGCTTGTCTAGCCAGGGACCTTTGGTCCTTCCCTGACTCCCCAGCAAGCTCCAGGTCCTGCACCCCATCCTTCACCATCCTACCTGTGCTAGTAGGCTGTGCCCAGTGTGTGAGGGAAAACAAGTACCTGCTTTGCTTGTATGGTTTTGAGTGCACCACATTTAGCATTTCCAGCCTTGTTCTGCTCACTTGACTATCTGCTGGTTTTAACAGCTCTGCAGAGGGACACAAAAGCAAATTTATTAAACAGTGCAGTCATGGCGTCATGGTCACACAACAGCTGGGGCTGGCCACTGCTACAGGGAGGCTCAGGACCTGCCATGGGAGCCAGGGTTATGAATAAGTTATCTGGAAGAACGAAGGGAATCATGCTCTGAAACCTATCAGAGATGACTGCAGCCTTTCACCAGTATCTTCCAATAGTTGTTATAAAAGAACTGCTATATCTAGCCCTAAGAAAGTATTCTGTTTTTTCATGAGGTCACTCTTCCAGCACAAGTGGAATTAGTAAAAACTGTAAAGGTGAGAGGTTTCCTTTCTATTACTGCAAAGATACTTTGAGGATGATAAGGCTTGGGAAGTAAACTCTCCTCGAGCTACAGCCGTTCTCTGACCTGGGCCAGGGCTCCATGCAGACCACCCCAGTGAGCGCTGCACAGCCGCCTGCTGAGCCTGCGGGAAGGTGTTTCTGCGAGTGCTTGTCCTTCGGCTCCGCGGGCCGTGTCCTCAGACAGGCAGAGCGCGGCCGGGGCGCCGGCAGGAGGGTGGCGATGCCGCCGCAGTGCCCGCAGCGGTGTNGGACGCGGCCACGGGCGGCTGCGGCTCTCGCCTGGCACCGGCCCGGCCCGGGGGGAAGGGGGCACCGGGTGCCGTGCCAGGGCAGCGGCCCCCCGAAAGGGCAGTGCTGGCGCCCCACCAGCAGCGCGGAGCCCTCGGAGCCCGGCGGGCCGGCTCACGGCAAAGAACTCGGGCTTCACCTGAAGGTTGGTCCCCATTATCGCCACAGGTCACAGTGCAGCGCCTTTCGTCACGGGCAGGCAAGGCTTTATACTTTCAAAGATCATCCTGGCACTGCACCCCAGGAGCATCATCGCTACTCACAAGGATTCATGGTGATGCCCTGGAGAACGGTAATATTCTGCTTCCATTACCAGTAAGAGAGGCAGCCACAGGAAAAAGCGTGCTGAGTTGTTAAAGCTGAGTCTCGTTTACACCCACACCATGAATGAACTTCAGAGTGATGTCAGGTTTAAAACTTCTGTTTCCTTTCCAAATGACGTTTGTGGTCGGAAAAGCATTGCATACCTGAATACTTAAAGAGACTAGCAGGGAGAGAAGAGGGGGAAAAAAAGGCACAGGGAAAAAACAAGCAAGCAAACAAACAAAACATGAATACAATTAATTAATTTATCATAAAATTAAGAATTAAGGAAATTGCAAGGACTTATCAGCTCACAGAAGCCCTTCACTCATGGGAGATCCTCCATTAGCCCTACCCTATTTAGATCTCTGCTGCTCGCCAAGTCTTTGCAAGTACATTACTCTGCCTGTGCTGGTCACCCCACCTAAGCTACATCTGTCTGTTGATGACAGCAGGTGGGTCCCTCAGTACTTCTGGATATCTTCCCTGGGGAGTCACACACAGCTCCAGAATCAGTAACACCAAGTAATTTCTGTAGAAGGAACACCATAAAGAGCCTTCCCTGAACACACAGAACCAAGAGCCTCTTTCCCCAGCACTACTGTCCACTGCTCTGGCACCCAGCTTGGGGAAATGAGCACTCACCCCACCCCAAATTCCTATCAGTTTGTCAGCTGTGTATAGGCAGGTGTGTAAAGGACTATGCTGAGCAAGGATGGGGCAGGAAGGTGTCCATCACACACGGCTGCTGAGAAGGCTGCACTTTGTAACATCGTCTGCCCTGGGCGCAGGGCTGAGTAACAGGAATTACCTCCCTGTCAGAAGTGTGGGTGGTAGAAAGAAGGAAGCTTGTGGGTTAACCCCCGGAGGGGCTGGGGCAGCATGGCTGCATCGAAGGACTTGGCTCTGAGCTGCGCATCCTGCCAGCAGGAGGGGCAAGAGATCTGGCCTCAGGGTACTGCTTTAAACCAGCTGACTCCAATGTGTATTGAATCCAGGTATTTTCAGGTTTAATTTGCTCTTTATATCCACAAAGGCAAGTTAAACAGACGGAAATCTCTCTACTCACTCTAGTCCATGCAGGCGTATCCTCTTGAGGGTTTGCATCAATAAACTGTAGAGTTCTGTCCATGTGCTGTAGAGTGCGACTTCCAGTCATTCAGACACCTTGTATTAAGGCCTTTCTGGGCATCATGAACATACACACACTCCACAGAGGAGGAAGGTTTATCCTTTGTAAAACAATATTCATATTTCCACACATTGCAGCTAGAAATCCATATATCTCTCTATATTAATGGCTTCTTTTCAAAACTACTTCCTTTTTAACAGCAAAGAAAACCAATAGATGTCCATATGATATGATTATGTTATAATAAAATATAACTACTGAATGACCCAGTTCGCACTTCCTGAGGCTGTGCAGCCTTAGTAGTGTAAGGGGAGTGTCGATAGAGTTAGGGGACAGTTGCTCGTAAGGTGTCTCTCAACCCAAAGCATTCTATGATTTTCAGGGCAGTGTAACTATTTCCTCCTGCCTTGGCCACCTGTCGAGGTTTGCCTTCTAGGTCTACTCCTGCATATTGTCCATCTGAGAAACTTTCTGCTGGTTCAACTAAATTCCTTTCCAATGCTTTTCAAAGCCTGTGCTCTTGTCCAGCTTGACCCCAAAGTTGATTTCTCAGACAGTTCCACTTTTTTTCTCCATTCAGAAAGCTTTTCTGATATATGAAGGACCTCCAGTTTCTCCTCAGGCTCTAATCTGAGCTTCTGCTCAGTTTTATTCATTGTTTTGTGGGTTTTTGGTTTTGGTTTGGTTTTGGTTTTGTTTTTGTTTTTTTTTTTTGGCTGCTCAATTAGACTCCAAACCTTCCTGCAATTCAATCATCTGGGAATCTAGGTCACCATTTCTGTCAGAACTGCTTCCTCCACCATCTTCACTGAGCTGCTCACAGCTCTTCTTCCTTCCTGGGCAGACCTCTGTGCTCCTCAGACTGCAGCTGCAGATGCAGTACCTCCCTCCTGCTCTGCACACTCTGTCTTCAACTGCTGTAGTGGTTTTTTCCCCTGAACTTCAGATAACAGTCATGGCCTGGCAACTGCAGTTCATGAGACTGTATCTTCCTTGGCACTTCAGGTCACTGGGACCCTGGGCTATCTGGGAGCTGGGAGCCATATGGGCTCCTTGGGAAAACAGAGCAGGACCCAGCAAGCAGGACCCATCCCATCATCCCAGCCAGGGAGCAGGGCATGCCCGGAGGCACCAGGGACAACCCCAACCCCAGTCGCCACTCATCTTGGGAAATGGGACTGGGCCAGAATGTCAGCCCACAGATGGGCTATCACTGTGACCACAAGTGGGGGCTTTGCAGACCAGTGAGAACAACCCCCATCCTGCATCCTCCACCACAGGAAGAAGGTACCCTTCTTAGATCCCTAAAGTGACAGCAGGCTCTGCCACTGTAGGTGGGGCCACATCCAGGCTCATCCCCTGCTGGTCCTGGCTCACTGCCTCCAACAAGGACTGACTGCCCAGGATGGGCAGAGCCTGCTGCTGCCAAAATCCCTGTTGCGAGCCTGACTCTGCCCTGCCAGTGTCATGACACCTGCAGCCCCACTTGTCCTCCTGCCTGTGGTTGCCTGGCTGCTTGCAAGGCCGACATCCTTTACTCCGTAGACCTCCCCAACTCCAGAACTGTGACAGCCCATCCTGGCACATGCTTTCTCCAGCTACAGGGAGTATCCCAGGCACACGGCATGGGGGAAATACTGGAAAAGTTGCATATTCCCAAACGTACAGCTTTTGGGTGATTTGTCAGTCCCTAACATGCTGTTCTTCAGGGTCATACCCTCCATCCCATGACAGTTTCAAGTATTCCCAGTAGTCCTTCTTTTGGTGGAGCCCATGTCAAAGCCTTGTAAGCCACTGCCTGTCAGCACAACAGCAGTGTCCCATTGCAGTATTTGTGCTGCACCGGGACAGCTCATGGGTGTTACAGATGAACCTTCTCATTTCCAACCTCCCCATATATCCAAGGGAAGGAAGAGCCTTGTCTCTGGCAATTCATCTATTGACTGCTGCATGAGAAAAGCCAGTTCCTAGAAGAATCTGCTTCACATACCTATCCATGCTGAGATTCCCATTAATAATTACTCAGTATGTCAGTCAGGTTTGTGGGTTGTTATTCTTTTTTTACCTACAGGATGTTTCTGTGTATTTCTTACTTTTCTCTGGTTTTAATGTGATAGCACACACAGGCTGCACTGTGAACAAGTGAAATTGCCTGTTCAAACTTCTATAGAAACCTCTGACAGGCTCTATATTTTATGATTTGAAGGTATTTATAATTCAGCAAGAAGCTTTCAAAGCGCATACATATGTACATACATTCTGCTTTTTCTTTGATTTAATTTTTTCCTGCTTTTCAGAGAAAGTAACTGCTTATCACACACCTGAACTGTTATTATTTTCAAGAACTGGAAACCAGAAATTATTTGCATTTGCTTTCTTTTTTTTTTTTTTTTTTAATACTTGCCTGTTCTTCAAGTTACATTACAAGAAGTCTGTTTTAAATTCCTTTTTCTATTCTTTAAAGACTCATGGACAGCTCTTCTGCTCCTGCTGCATTATCTGAATCCCCTTATTGATGCCTGGAATCCAAGTCTCTCCCTTTCTGGATAATCCAAAGTCACTGTAAAATAAGTGTGACCTCTGTTCTTTAATCACATTCAAGGCATTTGACCAGTTTTAAAGATGAAGATAACTGCACAATGCTGGCAATGCTAGCAATTCCTTTGCTGTGTCATGAGGAAATCCAGTCCCTGGGGTGAATGGAAGGGTGAGGATGCCAACAGAGGTCTAAAAACCTCTGCAGCTTCCTGTGTGTCTGTTCCCAGTGTGAGACAGAGCAACTGTTAGGTTCTGGGGTTGCCCAGGATGCTTGGGTCAGTTAAAGTGTCTGAGTCCCAGCTGCCTCTGTGTTTGCCATTGCCCCGAGGCACTTGTCACCTGCAGGGAGAGGAGGGAATGGCAGGGCTGTCCTGGACCACACCAATAACAAGCCCTGTGGCGCTACACCCCATCTCTGGAGGCCAGCTGTAATCCTCATGCCACAATAACTTCCATGTCAGGACTCCTGTTTCAGTGTGTCAGTCAAGGAAGAGTTGCTCAGGAAATAAGTTTCCCCGTGCTCAGCCCTCACTGCTTCTCTTCCTAACACACAGGACTGGAGTTCATCATGTTGAGCCTCCCAAGTGCTCCAGGAAAAGGGACTAGAAAGAAAACAGAAGAGATTTCATTTTGTGGCCAAGGACAGTTGCTTATCTCCACAGTGCCCTTTTTTTTTTTTTCCTCTAAGAAACAAAACAAAACCCAACACATCAAGAAAAACTTTGCTGTTGCTATTGTAATCAGCAAGATAAAAAGAACAATTCACAGTGGCCTTACACCACAGAGCTACTGTAAGAATTGCTGATTCAGCGCTACTTTTCAGCCAATTATTATTAAGTCTCTTTACTTCATGCTGCCAGCATTTTGTACGGTGCTTCTGGACAGTGGAACCACATCCTGATAGCTGTGGGCACCTGGTTTTTCCATTTTGGCCAAACACAAACCTCAGTGGAAGAGCACAGCATTTCTCTCAGTTGAAGTGTTCTCCCCATTACTGTTAGGGCGGCAGCACAGAACCAGTAACCTTACGAAAGCTTTGTGTGTGCTGGCTGTCATCACTTATGCTGTGACTGGCATCCCTCTGTGGCATGCCCCCAGTCCATCCCCTGCTTTGAGGGCAGTCTGGGAGTCCCAGTTGATAGCACAGGCTACCAGCAAGAGGCAGGAGGTCTAGGTAAGCACAGGTCTCCTTGTAAACTGCCCTAAACATTAAGGTAACAGAAGTCTAGTCTTATAAAAGGAAATGTGTCTCCCACCTGCTAGGCAATATTGATGTCACTTCTCTCAAAAATGAAACAAAAGGAAAACTTAAACAAACAAACAAAACAATGAACCAAACAAACAAAACCAAAACCAAAACCAAAAAAAAAAAAAAAAAAAAAGAGGGAGGGAAAAAAAATGAAGGAAGAAGAAAGGTGGTGGGAGCCCTCAGCTGCAACATAATATGTGCAATGCCCCCAACACCCTAGTTCTCCAGGGCTGGGGTGGACTCCTACAAACTGAGTGGCATCATAGACCTTTCAGGGGAAGTAGCTATGATTTTCATCCTAACACCAACAACTCAAATCTGTAATTAGGCAGAGTGCTTTTTTGGAGCTGTCTCTATATATGTAGTAAGGCTGCTCAAAGTGTGTAATTACTCAGACCCAAGCATCCCACAAGTGCCAAGCAAAGGATGGACATGGCCACCTCCTCACAGCACAGGCAGGTGGAGAATGCAGGCACCCAGAATGCAGCCTCAGGTGCTCCCAGGGATTGGGGACAAGGCTGGCGCCGTGCCCTGGGTCCTGGTGGCAGCTCCCATTCCACCATGAGCGAGTCTGATGTGATTTGCCATTGCATTACTGAGTATTGTGACTGCTGTGTTGTCCTGCCAGTGCCTAGCATGCGAGATGCCTTATTGTGCTGAGTCCAGCCTTGAGAGGAGCAAGAAAAAAGCCACTTAACGGATATTTTTCTTCTGACTCTTTTCCAGTTTCTTGGATCCTGTCTCTGTTTTCAGACTCATGGGCTGAAGTAATTTGCAGTCGTGTCTAGGTTTTGCATTGCCACTAAGTCCATTAGTTCATGGATTTCTTCTCCCATGAAGTTCCTGCAGGTGCTAATGTCTTGCCCATTAATTTCTCATGTATTTCCTTTCAAATCTGAATTAAATTAGTGAGCATACGTAATCAGGCACAGTAGGTAGAAAAAAAGCAGATAAAAGCTGACACAGACCAGATGCCTCTTTCAGCCACTGCCACACCGACAGGGAGTGTGGTTAAATGTCAGGTAAATGACAGAAACCAGGATATAGACAAACAACTTGCAAGGATTTGACCATCATCTGCTTACACAGAGGTTTTGAAAATTCCCTGCCCTCAGGCATCAACGTTTGTGTGAACTTCCCAGCCATTGTGCAGTTCAAAGAAGACATTGAGAAGGGGCTCATTTGCATTAGAAAAATGCTGAATACTGTGGGAACCAATGGTTGAAAGCAGATCAGCAGAAAAGACAATCCTAAGGGAGCACAGCACATGAATAACAACAGAAAAAATAACTAACACCCCCACCCCCCATCATTCCCCCTTCATTTCCCCAGTAGGATACCCTGCCCATCCCTCAGACTGCTCATTCTCAGTTACATGCACCTTCCTTAGGGGCTACCAGCACTGCAGCACACACGCATGGAGTGTTCAGTGCCCAGGAGACTCCAACTCTCCCCATCAGCATCACCACAAGCTTGTAACTATATCCTCCATTCTGTGCTCTAGCTTCCTTTGGAAAGTCAAACAAAGGTCAAAGCCTTTGTATTTAAGGCGGCCACTGGTAGGGACTCAGGAGCTGCAGCGAGAAATGCAAGGCTATGGGAAGGAGCCTGTGAGTGGGAGATGGGATCCACAGGTGGGAGAAGACAGTGCCCAGCAGCTGGAAAATAAGACACCTTACTCCAGAGTAGGACCACAGATTATTCTGAGAGTACAATTTGCAAAAACAGTCATCAAGCTCCTGCCCCAGCTCGTGTTGCAGATGTGGCTGCAGTGCCACGTTTGTGTCATTCGGTGGCAGAGAGGATAAGGCGAGGTCTTCCCCTGGTGCTCTGACCCACGTGGGCTCCAGGATTGCTCAACAACCTGACATTATTGCTTTTCTGTTTGCTGTTTTTTTTCTTTAATGTTAATTTTGTTAATGTTAATTTTCTTTAATCTGAAATGGGCGGCGGGTGTTGGCCAAATGGTGTAAGTCGCCGCCTGTGGAACCGGCTCCTCCTCTGAGGACACGGTTCGAATCCTGGAGGAACTCGCTGTCGCCGTCCGAGTGTGCTCGGCCGTGGCAAGATGAACCTCAGGAGTAAAGGGAGGGGGGCCAGTTCCGCGCACACTGTGCCTCACCTAAAAAAATCCATTGCACAGGCTTATCCCAAGATCTTCGTTCCCGAAGTCCCGCCAACAACAACAACATCAAGCCCAAAGGGTCCTGTTTGCATAGACTGCACATGCCATTCAGGGCAGAGAGCTTGGTACAAAACTTCAGGGAAGCCTTTTGAGCACAGTACTGATCCTAGGCAAATGCCCTACACCTGCCTTTGGCTTTCTGCTTTAACCTGCACCAACACAGCTGGTCTTACAACCCACTCGAGCAAGCAACACTATGACACTTAGCACCTTTAGAGCAAAGTCCCTCATTCTTTATAAGCCTTATTGTAAAATATATGGGAAGGAAAATGTGGACACAAATCACATACGTGGTAGAAACATAGGTCTTTAAATCTTTTCATCCACTTTCTTGCTTCTAAGGCTCAAGGTCCTGCATACATTTAAAACACATGCAAATAAATAAATGGATGTGTTTTCCTCCCAGATGCCATTTCCCCTGAGCTGTGTACTGCAGCAAGTGCCTGAGTGAACTCAGCTCCCTTTAGTTGTGTAACACACAGCAGTGTTACCTTTGTGCTGCCCGAAGGGAAACCCAGGACTGCAAAGGTCAAGCAAGTGGTGACAGCCATCCTGCCCACCTGCTGCCTGCAAACCAAGCCCCTGTCCTGCCCTGCCAGGCCACCAGCGGGTCTCGACCTCTCAGATAAGCTCAGGTGTGGCTTTTAATTATTATAGAAGGACTTGGAGAATAAATGTCAAGAGGAATGTACTACCCACACCTTCTCTGCATCCTCCTCCTCCCAGCCTTGTTTAAAGGCACTATGAAATGGTTTGTAGGCTTCTGTGAATGTAAATGTCCATAAAAATGTCACCTTCACCAAGCAGAGTTTCAGCTTGATTCAGGGCTCCCTCACAGAAACTTCCACTGTGAATGGCTCCACTGGGAGCAGCTCAGCTGACTGAGTGGAAGAAGATTTTCACTTTTTAAAGGCCTATCCTTTTCTTTATTTCTCTGAATCTTTGTTAAAGCAATGTCAAGTTATATTGGAAGAATTGAGGGTATTGGCTTTTCATGACAAGAAATAAGTCATGAAATATTTGTTTGCAGACTTTTAGCTGTTTACTTTTCAAGTTTTTTTCAACTTTTCAATTGCCAGTCTCCTTTGATGGTCTCCCAGGGTGAGCAGAGCCTACAGTCAAAGACTTCTTGAAGAAGTGAAAACACAAAGTTTTTAGCATAAGTGGTTTTATCACTTCTGTTTGCCAGATATTTTATTAAGTGTTAGGAAAATAAGCAAATTAGACCTCCCACTGGTTTTATTATAAATAGATCAGGCACTTGAAGCCCTCCAGTTGTTTGCAATTTGTTTCCCAAAAACTAATCTGCCTTTAAATTCTGATGTTCTTTTGTATAGTAGCAGAGGAGGAAGGTACAACCCTTTAGTCCTGATCTGTAGCTTGTTTTTCAGATCCATCTTCTTCCTTCTACAGGAGTCACTTGTGGCAGCTAAGAGAGATTTCTCCTTTTTTGTTCATGAAGGAGAAGAATTGCATGATATCCCTCTAGCAGCCTTGGGAGGAGAAACCATCCCTCTGGCTAATCCCTCCTCCAGCAGCCACCTTTGTCCATGGTCCCTCTCTGCATCATTTCATCCCTGTGCTATTTCTGGCCTCATCTGAGGTGAGATTCTTACAAACACTACGTCCCATAGGCTTTGCAGGAGGCTTTTGTTTCCAGCTCAATGACATAGGGAAAACGATGCTTTCAATCTCCTTTGACTGCAGGCTCTCTCGTAGTCCCCCAGGGAGGTAAACAGTAGAGATTGTTTATTAACAGAGGATCCAGATGTGAAAGAGCTGCAGAAAGCAAACCGAAGTGAGGCATTCACTGAATGAGCCATGACAATCCTGCCTAAAACACTGGTTTTGCAGAAAATAGTAGCCAAAAGCAGGAAAAAGAACCATGTAGGCAAGAACTTAGAAACAGTCTAATAGAGACTAAAAGAGAAATACGTTGTTTCCTCTTTTTGCCCGTTGCTCATTTTCATGTTATCAGCCCACGAATGCAGCACTCCTGTTAAGGTAATGTGATATCAGGCTGCTTTTATGGGAGTTTTCTGCGTACTGTTTGGTGAGAATTTGAGCTCCGCTTATGTACCCTGCTCCTAAGAGAGTTTCCTGGCAAGATGAGGTACTTCCTTTGCTTTTTAACAACAGCAAAACCCTCCCTCTCCCCACTGCCTGGGGGAAGTACCTTGACCAGTGGTAGGAAGGTCAGCATGCCTTGGGAGGGTCCCAGCAGGCTCCCACTCTGCGCCCCTGCAGCTGTGCTCGTGAACATGACCAGGCCCAGAGGTGGGTGGCAGGAGACACTGGGCAATGAAGGAGTCAGAAATAAAGTTAGGCAGAGGAAGTTCAAAAATAGACGAGCTTTTCCTGTAAGTCTGGGTTATTTATTTACTTTATTGTTTTTAGTTTTGTAATTTTTTTTCCCCTCAGTGATAGGGAAACAAGGAAAGGGAGAAGATTTGGGAAACAGGCAAGGGAACAAAAAATCTTTCAGAACAAATGGAGGGGGAAAAGAGAAACATTTAAGAGGAATGATATCAAGGATAACAGCTTCCTCTAGATAGTGATCATAATTCTGAAGAAAGAACAGAAACCAAGGCAGCTGGAAAACTTCCTTCCTTCTATCCAGGCTTTCAGCACTGAGTGCCATTTGCAGCTGGATCCCTGTAGCCTTCCCTGGTGCACACCCCGGGCTGAGGTTGCTGTGATCCCTGCAGCTAGGCAGAGACACTCTGAGGGGTACGACCTGGGCTCCCTGCTCCCAAATACCACACAGCCCTGCTGCCTTTAACCCTTTCAGTGTCCTGCTCTGCTTTCCCTGACCCCACAGGCTGCTGCCCTCCTACCCCATGGGACCCAGTCACAACTCCACAAGCTTCATGGGGCAATGAAGAGCTGGACACAGACAGGATTTCAACAGCAGAAGAGGAAGGGAAGCAAGTCAAAAAGCTAGCAAACCAAACTGGTGTGTTGCTGTCAGGAGGTGCATATACACTGCCAAGGGCTCCTGCAGTGCTGTGTCAATGCCTCTACTTACTTCACTGGGCAGAAACTTCACTCAGCTGCAAACCCCCTGGAGAGACATGGTGTGTCAGAATAATTATTGGTGGCTATGGAACTGTTAGCTGGACCAAATCTGCATCTGCTTCACCTGGAAAGTGGAAAACCCTCTTACAAGCAATACTAGCTGGACACACCCCTGTATTACTCACCTGGAGCTGTCAGAAAGATTTTCAGGGAAGTTTGCTGAGATGCAGAACAGTAACAGACTATTTTATCAGTGGATTTCACCTGGATCTGGGAGTATTTTACATCACCTCTTGTCAGCTTGACAAACTTGTTCAAATGCTTCAGCCATGCCAAAGATGAGATGGAGATGGCAGAGAGTCACAGGGTGGATGTTTGTATGGCAGCAAGTGAGGGGCTGGGTACCAGGCTCTGACTTCCGTGCATAAGTTGAGCCCTGCCAGCATGGGTGTCCCACACCTGGGACCAGACAGCCCCCTCTCCTGGGGCAATGGCTGGCTCGTGTTCAGCGTGTGCTTAGTCAGTTAACTAGCAAGGGAAAGAGAGAAGCTTGTCCACCCCTGCCCCCAGCAGAATCTCTAGTGAATGCTACTTTTTCCCTGCAGAAAGGGTCCTAATCCAGAGAGAGACCATCACCTGTTCCATGCCACACAAGCCAGCGCTGAGGCCTCTCAGCTCCTACTACCTCCAACAGCAGCATTGCTCAGTGTGCTCCTCACCTCAGCCCCTGCCCTTCACCCTGTTAGATGTTTCCGCTGGCCTCTGTAATATCTGCTGCCTGTCAGTGACACTGGAAGAAGTCTATACCCTGAGGTCTCACCTCTCTTTCTCACAGCCATAAAAGGGAAAGCAAAATGTTTAAATTTGAATGCTTTGAAGTTTTGTAGAATAAACACACTTCTTCATGAAGATTGCAGTGGGGAAAAAATTCACAGAATCTCCATAAGACGTAATAACTCTGGCATCTATTGCATTATCTGTGCATCCAGGGCAAATAATACATTAAAGGCCTGAAAACGAAGTGCTTGGGGACACCATGTAACGGAAAGACAGGGAATCTGTCTTATTATGTTGGAAGGCAACCAAAGCATCCAAGGCACATGTAAAGATGGGATCAAAACCCACTGAGAGAGCTGCAGGCATAGAAGAAACACAACATTGATGGATTTCACTTTAAAGGCTCCTAAACTTGTAACATTTTTTATATAATGAGAGATATTTTCTTGCAAGATGTCCTTGAAGGCTTGAAGAGACTGTAAACATGTACTTACAGAGTGTTATGGGCCTTCTGTGCTGTAGGGAAAAAGGGTGTGAAAAATGGAAATACATTTGGGGTAGAGGCAGCTTTGGGCCGTTTGTTTGCACTCTGTCTGAATTCCTTGCTGGCCTTGTTTCTAAATCATCATTATTACAGATCCCCAACAGCTGAATGATCTCCAATAGAAAAATGTCAAGGCAGGCAATGTGTAAGGAAAACATGCTCATACATTAGGCAGATCTCTCAGGCATAAATTCTTCTAAACAAGTACTGGATGAAACAACAGCTCAAGTGGATGGATTTCAATGCAGTTTCCAGCCACTTTTTAAAACTTTCTTGGAAAGATGGTTAAATGAGATTTAGATAAGGCTAAGGCTCGACTCTGCTGCTGTCAAGGGAAAATATCCACACACACATTATTAATGATTGACCTCGGTTTGCATAGTGTCTCAGCACATACCAAGATGCTGGCAACAATTTTTCAGCTAGTCTGTGATGTATAGAGGGTTACACTCAACTGCTGGGATCAAGCACCCTTGAACACACAGGGATGGTAGTATCTGACTGTAAGTCATTTGGATAGGGATCTTCTCACCTCCTTTTAGCTGATTGGGATGGAGCATCACGTGGTTGTTACTGGTCACCTTCCACCTCCAGCCAAAGGATGCAGAAAGGAGCTGAAGGAGGAGGAAGCAGCTGGTGCAGTGTTAGGTGTCTGAGGCAGAGGGACCTAACTGTACCACTGAACATCCTACCCATGGAGCTCAGATTAGTTCAGCTAGGAATTATTCCTCTTCCTCTAATCCCTGCTTAAAGCATCCTGGGCCCAAGCCCAAGACAGAAGGATTAGTTGGTCATGGGTTTCCTTGTATCAGCCATTCACTTAAGAGTTGCCTCAATGATCCTTGTGGGTCCCTTCCAATTCAGAATATTGTGTGATCCTGTGGTTCCTGGCAAAACTGAGAACACCTGCAGCATGGAGACCAGAGCTATCAGTGACACTGGGAGCACCTCAACTGGCCTCATCTGCCTTCTGCCACGTGTCCTCCTTACTGGTGTTTTAGGGCTTTTGCCCTCTCTGGTGAGATGATGCATGGGGACCCTTGGTGTCCTGCACTCCAGTCTTGGGGCCCTGGAAGCATGAGGGGAAGACCAGTTTTAGGAAACTTACCATTTTGGTCATCTATGGCCCCACTAAAGGAATCTTTTTTTCCCTGAAAAAAAAAAAAAAAAAAAAAAAAAAACTCCATAAATATTTTGCAAGGCCTGGGACACAATTGGCTCTGGAATCTACAAGTTTTGGGCACACACATTTTTCATATTTAGATGTAACTGCCTCCAGACGGTGTGATTTACCTCCTGCCCCATTATGAATGAGGCCTCTTGAAGCCTGCCTACCAGGAACTGGAGCAGCAAAGCTGGGGGGGAAATGACATTTCAGTAAACAAAGGGTTTTTTTGTTTTTAGCGAAGGCTCCCAGTGCCCTGGTGGCAAACACGGCGCGGGTGGGCAGCAGTGGGGCTGGGCAGCAGAGCGGGGGCTGCGGCCACTCCGTGCCAGCCCCTGGCCAGCGGGGTCAGAGGTGGCCACGGGCTGGGGGCACACGGACCCTGATGCGGCAGAACAGCAGCCTTGTGCCGATGGCTGCTCCCTGCATTGCCACAGCTACACAGCTGCTTCCTCCTTTCCTTCCCTGCCGAGGGAGAGCCCCGGCCCTGCCAGCGTCAACACAAGCTCAGGAGAAATCCCAGTCCCAACAAAACACCTTTTCACTGATCCCTCGCTCCCCAGGCCACAGCCCTCTCTTCAATGACTGTAAAAACCTTTACTCTGTTACAAAGAATTTGCCTTCCCTGTTCTTGGATAAGCGACATGACCCCTGAGCCCTTGCAGCATCAGGGCCAGCAGCACCCCAGCACCTCTCCCAGCCCTGGGTATCATCACACCCCACAGGATGCAGCAGCCCTTTGCCTCATCACCTCACTTTTTTTCCAGGCCTGTAAGCTTATATTTGCCCCTCACAGAGGCTTGATAAGCGCTGAATTTTCCTCTCAGGTCCTTTTCACAGGTTTCCCACAGTGTCTTTTCTTTTGCAACACTTATGGCAAACTTCCACTTGCAGCAGGTGCAAGCTCCAGCTCCTGTTGTTACACAAGTTGGTTACTCACCAAGTCCCAGACTCACTTCCCTGAAGAAAACACCCACAAGTACTTGGATGCTCCCAGGAGAGTGTGTGTTATGGTACCAAGAAAAGAGTCTCCTAGCTCTGGAGGAGTTGTGAATGGCACAAGCACTGTAGCAGAGCTGGACCATTGATCCCCAAGGTGCCTGGATGCTGGTGTTGGCTGGGATATGCCCCTTGTGGAGCTGGTTTCTGATAATGGGCACAATCAGTAGTTTGGAAGCAGTAGCTCTCTACTTTCACAATCTCAGCAGAGAAACTTGCTGGCAAAGGCAAAGCATGTGCTCAGCAGTTCCTCTGACAGTGTATCAGGGCATCCATGCCAAGCTCCTGGGAAGAGCCGCTTGGGCAGGAGGAACCAGCACAACCTGCTTGGTCAATCCAACCCTGAACTGGCAGGACCACTTGGTTGCTCTTCCACTGGGCAAGTGCCAGGCTTTGCAAAGCCATTTCTGCCAGCTCAGAAATTTACTTTTCTATTCTACTCATTTGTGCCCCTGATAAGTTCTCCAGTTTGAAAAAAAAACCCAGGTCCTGGGCTTTGTAGAAGCTCTTCAGCTCACTGAAGCAATGGGGGTAAAACCCCCAAAAACTAGGCTGTTTTCAAGCAGCGTTGTAGTCACCAGCTGGGAGCACAACTCTAATGGTTTTTACCATATCTTACCCTGCTCAAAGTCCACACAGGGGGTCTGATCAGCTGGTGGCGACACTGAGAAGGATCAGTTGTTCACAAAAGCGCACAGGTTGCACACTGAAACCTTGCAGTGAGGATGTAGCAATAGATTTCTTATATTTAAAGAAAATAATAAACTTTGTCCCTTTGAGGCTGGCCAGTCTTTTACTCAGCACATCCAGCACAGAGATGCTGTAATCAAGTGGGCAAATAAACTGCCTTATGGGTATCATCACCTTCAAAACACAGGTGAGAGGTGCAGCTCTGCTGCTTCCAGCTGTATTGCACCCAAGCGCAGTGAGCCTGCCCCTCTCACTCTCCACCCCTGCACTGCAGAGCATCACATGCCTTGGCAGAGGGACAAACAAGGGTGAGCGAGGTTGCAGACCTCCCCAGCACCGATCCTGCTATATTTGCTCCTCCATTTCAGCTTCCCAAAGTTACTCTTTGCTGAGGGTATTACTTTGCAATGTGGTTTTATTTGCAACTTGTTCTGAACTTTTAAAAATTTCTACCTCCTAGCTGTGGTCAACAACTTTCTTCTAAGGGTAACCTTGTGACTATGCTGAAGTTCTGTGCTGCTTTAACTACTTCTTGCTCACAGCAAGGAAACAGGATGACAGAGCTTTGCCAAAATATTTTACTAAATAAATAGAACTGCAGGCAGTCTCCACAAGCCAGTCTAACAGTGCCACATGACTCCAGCTGGCAAGAGACAAGGGTTATGTTTAAATTCAATTTTAATTCAGCAAAATATCAACACTTATTTACCACAGTCCATAAAATTCATGTAACAAAATTCCTCCGACCGGCAGATTAGTCATGTAAAAGCACAACAAATCAAGTCAGCCCATGTTCTGGAGTATCACACCGGGCTGGCAGCAACACATGCACTAGCAAGTGACTGTTTGCTGAAATCCCTGCATCAACTGGGGCTCTTGGTGCATCTGGAAGTCCTAAATTCCCTAGCCACCTCTGTCTGGTACCTGAAGTGGCTGTCTTTAGTATAAACTGAAGTTTAGTATATATACTTTAGTATGAACTATATATTACAGCACTGTAAAGGGGCGTGGTCAGACATGTCTCATTTGGCCCATTGACAAAGGTTTTGAAGGAAGCACCATCTTGCTATTCTCATTCTCAACGTCCATGCCACTGCCACCTTGCCACATAAAGACTGCTGCTGGATGTGGTCCCCATGCCCCATGCTTTAGGTGCATCTTCATAGGCCTTGGCAGCAGGGGAGAGGATGGGCTGCTAAAATCATGCTTGATAGTAGAATGGGTCAAGCTTGCCTGCAATGTAGGTGTTTTACTCCACAGTGGGATCTCACTTGCCAGTGCTGCCAATGGTGGTACCTGGGATTCTGGCCCTGGCCAAAAGCCACCGAACTCCACCATCCATGACTGTCGCTCTCTTTGGGGGTACTGTATTTTTGAAAGCACCACCTGTGGACATACTCGGTCTCTCCCTGGTCCAGGACAGGTGGGGGAAGCCCTGCTCTGAAAACCAGTTCCATTTCAGGTCTGTCCACCTTGCAGGACAGCCCATGAGTGAGGACAGAGTGGCCCTACCAATGACCATGAGCAGCCTCACAGTTTATGTGCCCCAGCCAAAGCCATCAGCCACATCCCATTCACTGCACAGCCTCATTTGCATCAAGACAGTGATAAAAACTTCTCTGACACCACAAGCTCCTTCAAATGTGTGCCTGGAACCAGAGGACTGGAAATGAGGTCCTCATGCTGGTCTGGACTTATGTGGAAGCTCTGGGACCATTACCATCCAATGCACATCTGCCAGCCTCATATACCCCCATGACATGCCAGCCCTCTTCATCCCAGAGGGAACAGGGTGGGTCCAACCCACAGTTGTCCATCAAGTCCTCTGCACCCAGTGTTACAGACAAGAGCATGTTGATGGGCAGGCCACGTGATGGGAAACTGGGAGCTGAACCTGGTGTACACAAGCACCCCATGGGTGAAAGTGGACCTGCAGAAGAGCTGCTGTGCTGAGCTGCCCTGCCAGGGCTTATCCGAAGGCAAAGCTGATCCAGGCTGCTGTGTTTACCACTCCCCTCCCTCCACTGGGACAAGGACCAGAGAGGAGTACTTCTTGCTCCGTATCTTGGCAGGACTGTGCTGTCTCAGTATAAAAACTGAAAATTTAAACACATTATTGCTCACAATTTAAAGAGAGAAATTAGGAAACTATCCCATACCAAATGCAGGCAGCCCAATGGTCTTTGGAGCGATGTCCAAGTCTCATCAGGAGATTTGCAGGAGAGTATGTCAGGTTCAAGGACTAACAGCATCCCTTCCCTTGGCAGAGCAGGCGTGCAATGTGGGGAGGAAGGAGCCCTCACCTCCCTGGCTGAAGGCTGGCAGGGCTCCCAGCATCTCCCCCAGGCCCTGGCAGAGCGCAGGGCCTGGAGCAGGGGAGCTGCTCCAGCAGAGATGGCTGCTTTCCTGGCCCTCTGGCTGGCTGTTGGAGTGAGGGGATGGAAGGAGGTGCACAGGAAGCAAGACCTTTTGACTGTAAATCCTGTCAAGTATAATGGTGTTTTTTCAAACATACTTTCCTGATTTTCCTCCCAAGGGACCAAACCCAAAGTCTGATCTTTAGGTAACCCAGAAACAAAATGTTTCCCAAACAAATAATGACACTGCAGTCTGACAATGGTCATTATTACAAAAGAGCATTTTATTTCCATTTTTTCCTGGGTGTACTATATTGCAATTTAACACTATGCAGGTCTATTACCACACTAAGATCCTTGCTACAGAATTAAGAAGTTTGTCCATTTGGTCAAATTTCAAAGTTTTTCCTTGGCATTCTTACAGGATTCGTCATCACTTAAGCACATGAATTACTGAAGTGCCAGAAATATGATATGAGACTTGGAGCAATTGCTTTCCAACCCACATTTGCAAAAGTTGTTGGGCTGGCTGGATGCATGAGGTCAGCACAAATATCCATCTTAAATTTGACAAAGGGGGAGATCCACGTCTCACCAAGTAGATTTGCGTTTCAGGCTTAATGCACTATTAAGTTTGTCTTCTTACTTTTGATGCAATCTTTGTCATTTCTGCTTCCATTACCAAGGAATATTTTTATTATTTTTGAGCAATAATGAAAAAAACACTTTGCTTAAATTCTGGAATTGTCATACTTGTTAGGCACCTGATTAAAGTAAGTAGTTATATAAACTCTTTGTATATATACGAACCATGCCTAAAGTATTATCCACAAACTGTCCATCCATTCTAAACCAAATACTATCAGTCACAGAAAAGTCTAGTATGAATTGCATATGAATATACATATGAGCAGTACATGACTCACTGAGTAAATATGGCACTTTTACATATTTTCCTGGATGTCATACAGAATTAGGAAACAATCTTCTCTCAGCGGATGCATTTCTAGAATACTGTAATAAGGGTTTGGAAAATACACCCCAGATTAGATAGTAAGAAGTTTAGAAAAGTCAATAATGCAGCTACCTGAGTTTGTTTCAGTAAGAAATTAACAGTAATGTGGTATTTTATCATTCACTGCGAGCCTGAGGGCTACTCACAAAAGCCAAGCTGCCTAATGCTGCTGCAGATAAAACAGCACAGCTCTCCAAGCACGTGGCTCAGCAAGATGAACTGACCTCCAAAGTGACTTATCCCACCTCCTCATTAGCCAGATCCAGCTGCAGAGTCCTGTCTCCTTGTTATTCCCCTCTAATGTCCATCCAACCCTTTGGAGAGCTGATCCAGCAGAAAATTAGTCCCTCTTTTAAACTGGCACCGTTTTCTGCTGGTTTAAAAAGTTGATTTGTCCTATGGAGGGATCAGACCAGCACCAGACCTGTAAAGGTACAGAGAAGCAGCAGGAATGTGTTGGCAGGAATAGGGAGCACGGGAACTGCCCCTTTTTTGTGACAGTGAGCTGTTAGACTGACAAAGCTGTCTCAGCAGACCAAACCTGGGAGAAGATACAGTTATTAGTGTGAAAGTGCTCAGACCGGTATAGTTTATTCCTATCCAAGTGAATAAAGATATGCCAGCACAAGGCACTTTATACTCATGTAACTGTGTCCACATGAGGGGTTGTACTGGTATAAATATAATCAGTAATAGAGGAAACCCCCTATCCCCTAAGTGATGTATTTACAACAATGTAATAGAACATGTCTTCAACCTTCAGTTATGAGGTGTGCATAACTTCCATTCAGAAAACAGACCACAAACTACACATGAAACAACATTAGACACAAAATAAATTAGGGATTTAAAATGCTACATCTAGAAATATAAAGACTTCTTAAAAAACTTTAAATGTAATTCCATATTTCAAATCTAAGTAAGAGAACTATACAGCTCTACCAATTACTTGGACATTTCAAACAGTTTACATTCATCAGGGACAACAGCACTTTGGTTTACATAATTAGGTTAATATGAGCAATGAAATGTTTCTCTCCTTCCCATTACATCTAAGTGAAATACATTTAGAATATATATACTGCCAAGCTGTTCCATTAAGTGCATTCCACACACAAGTAAGAGTAGCTCTTGCAGCAGTTACATCAGTCAGAGGCCTTCAACAGATCTAAATCCAGCCCCTTTAAAAAAGCTTGATTTGTTTCCTTCATGCCTGACCCATTTTTGATTAATCACATGGATCTTCTCCAGAACATAGCCAAGCATGAAAAGCAACTCTGACTCGGTACTGTGGCAAGCCCACATACCAGATTGCACAGCACACCCTGGATTAATGAGGAAGTCCTCACTGTAGTTTGTCTTCCCACCTTTATAAATCAGACTCCTAAAACAACATTACGCTTTTGTACCAAGCACAAAAACTCAGAGTAACTGTAGCTCTAGACATGCAATGACAGTCAGAAAACATTTAAGAGCAACCAATCTGACAGCTGTCAGACAAGTATTTAATATAACTTTAAACAACCAGCAACTCAACCTCTGCAATTTATGAACAGCATTGCTTCCTAGACAAATAAGTACTTATTCTTAGATATTCTTGCAAAACATTAATGCAGTGCCTGCATCTGACTCAAATATGTGTTGTTGGATAGTGTGAAGAGATTTCCTCCCAGCAAAATATTTTACTATCATATGGTTATTTTTGATCAGCTTAAATTAGCTTGTGAGCAGCATAACCCTGTCAAACCTGACTAAAAGAAAACAAATGGCTGGATTAAAAAAACCAGCTGAACATGGTTTCAGAGGATAAAGTTCCCAACCTGATGCATAATCATCAGAGATTATTATGTTATTTTAAAAAGCAGACTGCAACTGTATGATTTCCAATTCAATTACTACCTGGAAGATAAAAAAATAGCCTTCATCACTGTCCTACGGTAGGCTGAGACAGGAGAAATGAATGTGTTCATTTAATCTCATTTTTGCAAAACTGCAAATATTCCTGTGCTGAGCTTGGTTTAATTATACCCAAGCTCAATTAAGGAGCATATTAGATACTGTTTCCTTGTCAGAAACTAAACATGATTGCACTTTTTCTGGATGCCATTCCTGCAAGGTGCCAAGCAATCTGGTGGGAAAGTGATTTGAGCTGGGGAGAGAGCACTCTCTCTTGCAGAACTGGGTGCTAAGGGGAGGATGGAGTTTTTCAAGACAGTGTTTCATCTCACTGGGTTGACATTTCCAACACAGTGAGTTCATTGAACCCCTTCCATTCAGTTTAGTAGGAAACGGGCAACCATATCCCTTTGCACTGTATGGGAAACCTTCGGCATGAATCACTTTGGTCCCAAGTCCTCTGTGAACTGTGACCTTATTCTTCCTGCACCAGAGAGGAAGTCATAGTCAGAGCCTCCAGCTCATGGTGGTGTGTGAATGGACAGCTAGACTGAACTTGCCAAAAGGCCCCAAAGGAGTTCTGCATGCTCCCTCACACCTATTAAAATGATATATAAAGAACCTTTTCTACTTGCACTGACCATCTGAGAAAATCATGTCACAATAAAAAGAGGATTGTCAACCCAGATTTGATCTTGTTAGATGCTGAACACCTTCTTACTACCACTGAAGAGGAAACAAGGCATTCAACACCTGCAGCACCACCTATTGAAGACCATCTCCTAAGGGATTAACAATAACCAGGAAGATGATATAATCTTCAATTACAAACTATGCAACCCAAAGCATACATTTTAAACACAGTTTTCCTGGTGGGACTAGGAAAGAAAAAAAAAAAACCCAGCAGATAAAACCATTTACTTTTATCATTAAAAATTAAGTTACAGATCCCTTGTTTTCAGGGCAAAACAAACTTAAAAATATCTTAAACCAGTGAAAAAATATGAGACAAATTTATTTAAAAATATATGTACTCCTTACTCCAAATTTTTTTGTACAGAAAGGATTTGAAAAAAATAATGACAAATTAAATGCATATTTGGAGTATTCACTCTCTAGAGCATATTTGGTAGAAGTGTTATTTGTGTAAAACTGAGAGAGAAGTTACTCAGCTTTCATTTGCTCCCTGACATCAGAAGGCAACGTTTCAAACAAGGTGTCCTCTACGGTGAAACCAGTCCTCTTCAGAGCTCTGCACTCACCGAGCTCAGGTGGGAGGATTTCAAAGTGATTGCCTTTAATATCCAAGTAGGAGAGGAATACCAAATTACCAATTTTAGGTGAAAGGACTGACAAGTTATTTTTCCCAATTTTCAGAGTCTTAAGTTTTTTGCAAAAGTATAGTTCATCTGGCACACTCTCCACTTTGTTGCAAGTAATGGAAAAGTACTGTAAACTCTGCAGAACTCCTATTTCAGGTGGGATAAAGCGAATGTCATTGTAAGACAAATCCAAATACCTGATTTTGTTGCATAGGAATAGGTGGGACGGAAGAACTTCTATTTTGTTATGGCTGAAGGAAAGCCGCTCTAGGCTAGTGAGTTTCTTTATATGCTCTGGGATGTATGTTATACTGTTGTACCACAGCTTCAGAATTGTCAGCTTTCGCAGATGTTGAAAACTTACTATTTCTTCAATGGATTTGAGGTTGTTTTCCTTCAGATCCAATTCCTGGAGACTGAGAAGGCTGAAGACTGCATGAGGTATGCGCTCTAAATCACAATGAACCAATTCCAGCTGTGTCAGGTTGACCATCTTCTTCAAGTTGTTGAGCATCACTAGCTTTGTGCCATCATTATGGATGCACAATTTTTGCAGGTGGCTTGAAACATCGACTGCAGATTGTGGGATTTTGGACAAATTACTTTTTATGTAAAGAACTTTCAGGCTTTTAAGCTCCCGGAAAGACTCCAGTGTAATGTTTTTGGAAATATCGTGACTTAGGGAGCCAATTAAATATAGCTCTTCCAAATTTCTGAGGCCATACATCCAGTGTGGAAGTTCTCTGATGTCATCAAACTTGACGCTCAAGATCTTGAGATTCTCCTTCAGAAAAGCCAAGGCAGCACTGTGGATCTTCACAGAACACTGGTGCAATGAGAGCTCCTGGAGATTGTCCAGCTGTGCAATGGTTGCTGGTATCATTACATTATTAATTATTTCAAGTTTTAATGACTGCAGCTCAGTAATTTCAAAAACTGTGTCTGGTAGTCCAGAAAGCATGAAAAGCTGTAGCTCCAAATGGCTATGGGAGTTTGTCTGTAGCCTCTGTCGCAGTTTATCTGCAGTCCATTCATTGTTTAGGTTCAGTTGTTTCAGCTTATTTTCACTGACTTCAGACAGAAAGACAGCAAACCGTTTGGAGTAGAGAGGATCATACTGATCAATCATATGAAGCATAAAAGCAAAGTCATTCTTGACATCTGGGATATCATCAATTCCCGTCTCTTGCCGAACATACTCGAAAGAATATTCTTTCAATGAGCGGTAGAACAACCAGTACAGTGTATAAAGGCATGTGAGGCCATAGATGCTTACAAAGCACAGGTAACAGTAAGAAAGTTTAGAGAACAGATGTGCCATCGTGTGATTACAGCAGAAGTTCTTGTATCCTGTCATGTCTTCGATATCAACATTACAGACTACTGTAAAATTAACTTCTGAGACAAGTGCTGTGTTGTAAGCAATAATAATAAGGAATTTAATTACCTTAAGTACAGTCTGGCGAACGTACATGACATAGAGTATATCACCCTCCTCAACATGCAGTCTAAATTTCTTCACCTTTTCAAACAGTGCTTTGGCTTGTTCACCTTCTTTCTTATCTAGTGCCCCAGGTGTTCCCTTATCCACAACTAACTTCTCGGGGATTGATTTTAAAGACTGTGTCTTAACCAAAGTGCCTTCAGTGCTTGGCTGAACAGTATTAGACTTGTTTATGTTGTTCTTCCTGTTATCTTTCTCTTCAGAGTCTTCCCCTGACACTTCAGATAAAGCTCTTGTTGTCCAGGGAGAATCAAAACACTTTCCAAGTATTGAAATGAAGTGTTCAATTTTGGAGCTTGATCCAGGGAATTTGAACCAAAAGTTACTACAAAGCATGAAGACCAGTGTGTGTATAAGGACAAGGTAAGGGAAGTACTTGGCATACCAGTGCAGGGCCCGTTCATAACACACCTGATTTATAAAGCTGTATTGCTGAAGGTCCAAATCAGTCTTCAGTCCTTTCATTTCAACTGTAGCTGGAGGGGTGGATGGCTTTGGTGGCGGAAGGGGGGTTGTATCTGGGATTGTGGTAAACATATTTGAACTGTTTGATTGGTTCTGGCACGGCTGTAGGCGCTTTGGAAGGCATATTATCTTGTCTTGCATGACCTGAAACACACAAAAAGGTATATTTTGAACTGATGTGCAGCACCAATGGGCAACTGTCCTTGGAGTTCCTCCAGCTGACAGGCGTTCCTCTCCACAGTCTGCTACTTGGCCCCACAGGCTGTGCTATTATTATTCCCAACAAGACACTCATTCTATATGCCAAGAACTAGGTCACCCCTCTTTTATCTATGGTTACATTTCCATAATTTGAATAAAAGGGCATTTGGACAATCCAGAAAAAAGACAAGTGTGGGTAATGATTCCAGAAAAGACCAGAGATCTTGGACATTATTCACCCCAGAGACAGACTGTTATTACAAGGTGTGTTCATCTTGGCTACATGATGTTTTGAGATAGCTCAGGCTTGAAAGCAGCACAACTGCATTCATGTGACCGTACTCTCACACTGTGATGTCTTATCACACCAAAAATGGCTGACGAAGGGCTGATGTGGGCATACCTTAATCTTCAGTCTTAATAAAGACAGATAGGGATAAATCTTTGATGGATTTTTTTGTGTGGATGGACATAAATTTTATTCAGTTTCTCATACATGTATATAGAGTCCTCATAGAATCCTGAATGATTTGGGTTGAAAGGGACCTTAAAAGATCATCTAATTCCAACCCCACTGCCATGGGCAGGTAGACCTTTCACTAGACCAGGTTGCTCAAAGCCGGCCTTGGACACTTTCAGGGACGGAGCATCCACCACTGCTCTGAGAACTTCAACCTGCTCCAGTGCCTCAACACCCTCACAGTGAAGAATTTCTTCCCAATATCTAATCTAAACCTACCCTTTTTCAGTTAAAAGCCATTACCCCTTGTCCTATCACTACATGCCTTTGTAAAAAGTCCCTTTCCACTGGGGACTTCCGTGGGATGGACTACACACCTGGGGGAAAAATGTAGCTCTGTCCTTGTGACTGTCCATAAATAAACAAAACCAAAAAAAAGGGCAATTTTCTTAATTTGGGCTGATCACTCACGTTGACAAACTGAGGTCAGAGTGCCTTAAGGGACCAATCACCCTTGGTTTAACCTGGGGTAACAGTTCTGAGTTCAAAGCTCCCTATATATAGGAATTTAAAATGCTAATCCATTGGTAAAACAAGGAGTTCTGTTACTTGCCTTCAATGACTAACTGGGACTGGCCCAAACTAAGAATGTGTTTGTAGTATAGATGCATTCTTTGACATCACGGTGGTTGAAAGCACTAAATACAGGGTATGCAACAAAAGCTACCAAAATCAGATGCTCCTTGATGATCCACCCTGGTGCAGAGAGATGCTGTGATATGACCACATGTGTTTTAAACAGTATCAGTGCTGTAACTGTTGACACATCAGGAACTCCTGTAGTCAATCTTTGTCTGTAAACACTATGGTGATAGATACCCTACTTACACCTTGGATTCATGTATCTGGCAGTAAGTTGGAATAAAAAAGATTCATCTATTATTTCTGTGTTTCCACACATTATTTCCCAGTATGCTTTATCCAATCAAGCTGGTAAACTTAAAAATAACAGATGATTTACTTTGCATGGTTAAGCAAACATGTAGCTACTAATACAAAATTCAGCCCTATATAAAGAGATTTTAAAATGTGAACATTGTATTTTTTAACTGAAAATACCTGAGAATGAAAAATACAGGCAAAGCCACATGTGACATTTCAGACATAGTATATCTAAATCCTGGACCATGTAAGTGAGAAAATTCCTCTGGAATGAGAGTTCTGTCAGTATGTCCCTTTAGCTCCACTTCAGTCATGCCAAGAAATACTAGATCCATGTTTGAACCAGTACTGTAACTTTATATTTATGTGGAGTCATCCCAAACAGTACTTTCATTTATTTTCTGCTTTTGGCTTTTTAGCAAAATGTAACTAACAGCGATTTACAAAAATGTCAATTGTTTACTTGTAAGCATCCTCAGAGAGGTTTCAGAATGGAAGAAAAATAACACTAGCTGGGGGTGGCATTAACAAAATAAGCACACGGATTTCAAATCTTATGCTTCAAAGCATAAGGACAGAAAGGTTATTAGCATTTGCCAAAGAAAAACAGAAATTACAAAATTACATTTTTCACACAGCAAAATGATAAAAAGTAAGAACTCAGGTTGATCATCTGTTTTGTTATGCCAGATTGTGGTGAAAACAGTGACTCAGGCACCAGCCAAGCCAACAGCTCTTATCTTAGCTGGCACTGACTTTAGTGCAAGTCTGCTGATTTACAGCTGCCAGAAGTCTGGTCTGTGTTATTTGATGTTGCTACCTAAACAGCTTTAATCCTGGGACCAGCAAATTTTTGCTTTGTTCATGGTGAGCCCGAGAGATAAAACAAGATGGGACACCATCCTTCCTAGGACCTTCCTCATCTGTAGTGTTCTTTCACCAGCCCTGAGAGCGCCCGCCACGCCTCTGTCCCGGTTGATTTACCTGTAGTGTGCACCCAAACACACCGATCATCAGCATGGCAACAGAGAGATAGTCGGTGAACACATCCCACCAGGGCTTCAGCACCCTGAACGCCGGCTGCTGCTCGGAGAACTGCCGGAACTCGGTCACAGGAATCATCCTCCTGCAAAAGAGCAAGGCCAGCGCTCAGTCTTCTGTAGCTCACACCTCTCACCCTGTGAGAGCAAGCACTCTCTGAGGTTTGAAAAATCCCCTCTGTAAATGAAACTCCCAGGAAGTGGCACAGAAGTTTCCAGCTACTGCTCAAGCAGTCCTCCTCCTGACACCCCACCTCAGAAGAGCTCATGCTGTCCCTATGCAGCTCCTGTGAGGAAGGAAGAGCAGTACTGGGCTCCTCTCCATGCAGACAGGCAAATTCCTCTCTGCGTTGACTCCAGTCATCTCTGATGGATCAGTGAGGCCTTCTGCATCCCTGAAAATCAGTCCATTCTGCAGACAGAGATGTTCAGCTCTGTACACACTAGCCTTGATCTGAAAAGTCTGGCTAAAATGTTTGCCCTGCATTCAAAATATCAAAAGCCCTTTTAGCTATTATGTTTCACTCACTTCCATTTTATTAATACAGATTTCAGAGAAGCTTTGGAATATTTGAAATTTTAAATCTACTGTGTTTTGAGTGCAAGTTGCTAAAATGCTTTAGGACCTTATCTTCACCTCAGATGTCTAGGCTTACATCATCAGCTCCTCTGAAAAATCAGCTAACACACAAGCATGTCCAGGCAAAGCAACTGATTTTAAAGCCTACAGCACACTGTGTAACTGAATCCCTGATATCAAACCAGTATTGAAACTCCCTAATAAGTTAAAATTGAAACATAAATTTGCATGAAAATGTAACAAAAATACTCCCAAGCACAATTAACAAAATTTGTCCATTAACTAACATCATAAACGCTCACCACAATCACTTCACAGTAATACTGGAAGTCTGATTCAGCTGCACGCTGGGACCCATCAGTGGTGGTGTGGTAACATCCATCCGTGCGCATGCCTAGTGATAAGCACGCACTCGCTGATCCGCTGCCCAGGGCCTTGGGGGATTCAGTTCATTCAGAGCCAGGGAAGGATTCAAGCCCTAATGGCTGCAATTCATTACAAGTGTACAGCCATCCTAAGAATTAATAACTGACCCCACTACACTGGCCATACTCATGTGGAAGGATGCTCATTTTGGCACCTTCTCAGGGATTGTTGTCTCTTCTTGCCCTGCTGATCCTCAGGAGGTACTGTGGTCCCCCCAAAGGGATAAGGTGATGTCTGTAAAAGAAGCTGGGGTAGTAGCTAGGCTGGGCTTTTGCAGCTCTCTGAGTGAGTATCATAAAAACTTAACCTTTGTTCCTTGCCCACCTCTTCTCTTGCAACC
Organism: Formicarius rufipectus; assembly: GCA_013399695.1. Lineage (NCBI taxonomy): Eukaryota > Metazoa > Chordata > Aves > Passeriformes > Formicariidae > Formicarius > Formicarius rufipectus. The sequence continues at coordinate 539,625 of VXAU01000136.1, forward strand.
CTCTTGTGTTGCTTTAAGTACTGCTTGGCCAGAGAGGAGAATCTCTCTCAGCCTCCTGTCCCTCTAAAAGCTGTTCCCACGATGCACACTACAATGCCAGACAAAGCTGCACACACCTCTTGCACAACTGGCAATCCCAAGAGGAAAGCGGACAGTCCTCCAAAGCACTTCCAAATTAAAAGACCATCAGTGAAAACGATGGCAATGCAGGCCTGACTTCATACAACCAGGTCAGGGCTTGGCAGCATCCCTGCCAACAGGCCTGAATTGCTGCAGTGCTGGCAGAGGAATGCAGCCTTCGTTATCAAATGGCAGGCAGCCAGGAGCCACAGTTCTGCTTTTTCTGTGCTTGTCTCCCAAATGTTTGCAGGCACATTAGGGAAGATACGCATCTACAGCAGGGAATAGCTGAGGTAGCTGCTGGGACAAATTTTTATTGCCCTTCATTTTTCTTTTAGAAATACTGGTGGAAAAAATGGATATCATAAATTAGAGGTGCTCCATGTAGCTTTAAGTACATGTCCAGCACTCCCTTCAGCTGTACCTCTGCCTCTGCAGCTCCCAGCGGCACATGAGCTGAAGAACATTACACATGATCTTTCTTCCATTCCTGTATGCATTTCACTGCCATTGGTAAGGAATCACCCTTCTCTTTTTTAATTTCCATATAAAATGCAGGTGACTGAATAGCTGCTGATAAGCTTTAGAATTATTTTCTATCAAGTATTGAAAACCTTAGAAAATTGACAAAGGAATACACTAATAGAAATGTTAGCTAAGCAGTTGCCATGCAACAGTCCTGCTCAAAGTTTTGTAGCGGGTTTTGAGGCCAGCTGGCTGGCTGGAATGCCATCAGTACACCCGGGAATACCTATCAACAAATTACTTTAAAATCAGGACACTTTCTTCCCACCACTGCAATAATGGCTTATGAGTACTTTTTTGGTTTTCTGGTGCCACAGCCTCTAAGGATCCTATTTGTAAGATCTTTTATCAAAATTATAAACAATTTGAGTGTCAGGTAAAGACAACAATATGTTTTCCAGAGTGGAGATTCTCAAGAAAACACAAGTGCTCACATGAACCAAAACAAGTGCATGCCCAAGGCTTGCTGGTTAGACACATAAGCAACTGTGGATCTGAGCCACAGCCTTAGGAAAGTCAGCAAGACTGAAACAGGGGCAGCATCTGACAGCAGATGACACTGGAAACTATCTTACAAATTACTGTGCAGGGACAACTTTCAAGACCAAAAATTAATTTGGCTGCTGTTTTCTATAGGTTTCACTATGTACTTTTAGGGGTCTTGATTGTATTATATGTTTGCTTTATTTCTTCTAAGTGATACGTGGGGAATGTAGATGAAGGCAGATAGTTTCTGGTAGCACAAACACACGCTGCCCTGATCCCTTGTTCCCTTCAGAGCCTGTTATTTGCATAGTGCGACTCCTCATTAGTAGAGTGCACATGCTGTTACCCTGATTAATGGGCCAAGCAAAGGGAGAGTTGCATCCATCCTGGAAAACCCAACTCTGACGGTGGAAGGTTTGCAGTCCAACACCAGACATCGAAACCCATCTGTCACTAATGATTTCCTTTATTGTTTAAAAAAACCCAAGAGACATTACTGAATGATGGCAATAGTACTGCACTGTAAATAACAGTAAATAAACTAAGAGTGTCTAATAACAAATGGTATTTTTTAGCTTTGGGGAAAAGAGACATTCAGAAGAAGCTTTAAATAGAGATTGGACATGAACAACCATTTTTCAACACTCCCTGAAGGAACCCTATTGCTTCTCCCCTTGCTGCACTGACAGTCAAAAGAAAATGCTGGAAAGAAGAGCAGAGCAGCCACTGCTGGTATCTGCACACAGAAAAAAAGGACACCAAATCATTTTTCATTTGTCTTCCACTTCCCTCTGGCTTCTTTTCCATTCTGGCCTGTCCATAACTGAAAGGACATCTATTAGCAGTGTCTCTGAGACCTCAGAAAAGACACACCAGGTCCATGTAGCTCAGAGCAATTCTGAAAAATCCCTCCTGGCCATGTCCAGCATCCAGCTCTTCCCCACAGCCACACCCAAGGCTGCATCACTGCCAGACTCATTCAGAATCATGCACAAACCAGGTTTCCATGAAATAAAGTTATTCAGCCAATCATCAATTTCAACAAATCAAACCAGGGATGCTATAAAGTCACAATGCAGTCCAAGTCACAGCAATCACTGGGACAGAACACCAACCACTGTAGTTTCTTATCTCTTCTTGTAACAAGGAGGTAAAAGTCAAGGAGTTCAACATTTCAGCTGGTGAAAACTAAAACAGCATTAAGTAATTTCAATTCAGTCACACTCAAAATGTTACTTAATTGCACAATACATTGTAGGTGAAATGTGGACTTTTCCTGTTAAATATTATTCTAACCTACTTTAGAAAATACTAGAGTTCTAAATATTTGATTTTTTTAAAAAATTAAAATCAGAACTTGTTGGGTTTTTTTTAATCTCTTGTGTTTCTAATAATTCTCAGTCTCTAGAGGAAAGAAAGCTGTACATGAGATAAATCATCTGGTATTCAGCTACCAAAAGGAAATAAAAAAGGAACTTGGATTAAAAAACAATTGTATTGGCTGTTAAGCAGTGCTTTGGGAAAAGAGCTGTGGGTTTACCAACTTAAAAAAAACCACTGAAACAAAAGAACCCACAAAAACAAACAAAAACCAAAAACAAACAACCCCCCACCCGAAAAATAGCAACAAAAATCCCCAAACAAAAAAAAAAAAAGAGGAGAGAGATTAGTAGGGCTTTTTACTGCAATTTTAAAATCTCTATGAAATGTAGAAAACTTGGTGAGTGAAAATGAGGATGTCACAATTAGACGAAATACCTGAATCCAGGTACAAGTGTGATACCAACTTTATCAGCAAACCTATCCTGTAGGAGTCAGCTAATGCACGGGCAATTAGGAGAGAGACACAACAAATTAATGTGGCCTAAAAGAGGTAAGGAGAATAAATAGATCCCCGTCAAAGTATTGGGGAAAAATTAGACTTAATGAATCATGCGACTGAATCAAAGAATGATTGCGAAAAGGCTGCACGGTGGAGCAAACCAGCTCCTCAGCAATTGGTTTACATCAGAGGGAATAAAGGAAAGCAGCGGGGACAGTTCAGCAGCAATGACGGCTCTTGCCAGTGCGGCTACAGACTAAAACGAGGCACCAGGCAACCCACATGATGTGCCCTGCAGGGCACAAAGGAAACCAATTCATGCACGCCAGGCCCACTGGGAGCTCAGAGGGTTCCCGGGCAGGGGCCGCGGGTGCAGCACTGGTGCCAGGGGCAGAGCTGAGGCCAGCGCTGTGCCGGCAGCACCTCTGTGCCAGCAGCCCCACACACCGCCCAGCGCTGGCACTGCCCGCTGCCCCACACCCCCCATCGCTGGCACTGCCCGCTGCCCCACACGCCTCCCAGCGCTGGCACTGCCCGCTGCCCCACACGCCCCCCATCGCTGGCACTGCCCGCTGCCACACACGCCCCCCATCGCTGGCACTGCCCGCTGCCCCACACAGCCCCCATCGCTGGCACTGCCCGCTGCCCCACACCTCCCATCGCTGGCACTGCCCGCTGCCCCACACGCCTCCCAGCGCTGGCACTGCCCGCTGCCACAGCACAGCCAGCACGGCACGGGGAGCTGCTCAGTGCGGCTCCGTGTCCGCTGAGGTGCTGTGCCCTGCCCCGCAGCAGCACACGGGGCACCCCAGCCAGGGACACTGCCCGCCGTGGCAGCTGGGCAAACACCTGGGGACACGGAAGTTGATGCACCCTCTCATCGAGCTGCATTCAGCCTGGGTCCTGGGAGGCGCTTCACAAAGCAAAAATATTAATGCTCAGAGAAATGCCCCTCTGGGACAACCCTGAACAAAACCATTTTTGGGTTCTAGCACCTTCCAGGCCCCAGGCTTGACTACTGTACGGTGCTGGTTGCTATGGTTGCGCAGATCCTCACCGAGTACCTTCACTGACAGCACGGAGCGTGGCTGTGCGGACCGGCAGCAGCCCCCAGCACAATCGCAGCGTTCCCACTGCTGGGGAGCGCTGTCCCCGGCGCACAGCACCGCGCCTCTCCCACCCAGCCCCGCCTCAGCTCTCAAGGCACAGCGTGCAGGGACACGGCACTCAAAAGCACACTGAGCAAAGCGGAAGGGGGGAACTGGAAGGCTCTGCCTTTACCTCACCTGCAGCGAGAATGACAGCGTGCAATTCCTCACTGATGCAGACTCCAGCAGCTCCCATGACCACTGCCTACCGTGGCAAGCCGGCTGTCAGGCTGCCTTGTGCCTTGCTGTCAAGAGAGGTGGACTGGTCTGAGCCTTCCACAGGCAGTGCTTGGTATCACCCACGGACAGCACCCAGCCTATGCCCTGGCTATGGCCTCCTTCCCAGCAAAGCCCAGGGCCTCTCTCGGTGCCTTGCTGACTCTTACGTAACAGTGAAGCCACTGCTGCTTTATGCACTCATGCAGGAGACCAGGACTTGCCGAACTGTGTTTGTCAAGCTATAGCTATTTTCACCAGAAGTCAAGTCCTCTGCTATTTTGCTCTTCCAGTAGTGGTTCCTCAACCACGTCACCACGTGTTGAAGCAATCAGTGTGATCCATTGCTTGTTTTAGGGGAACAGTCAAAGCTGTGCACCTGAATCAGGGCCCTGGAATGTCAGACAGGCAACTAACATCCCGAAGGTACTCGTTTGGCAGCAGTAGGGTATCAATTACACATTAGAGAGAAAAACGAGGAGGAGTATAGAGGGAAGAGAGAGAAATAGTAATGTTTCAACTGGGAAGCACAAAAAGTTGGTGAGATTTCTTAAGCTGACTAAAGAAGATGTCTACATTATTAGCCAGCTGACATTTAACCACATTTCCCATCAATCCTCCTCAGACGCAGGATCAGCACCAACACCTCTCAAGAGTGGTACAGAGTCCAACCAAGCCCCAGATGGTATGGACACAGCCCTGACTCCCCTAGGGAAGGAGCATTCTGCCTGGCATGGGCAGCTTTGAGCTGGTGGCTGCAGGACCACAACTGCAGACCAGCTGAGTACGACAGGAAGGGCCAAGGCTGAAACGTCCTCAAGAGTCAGTTCCAACTGGGGCTGCTTGGCCTTTCACATCAGAGATCTACTGACAGAAGTATGGGCTAGGCAAACGCTGCCCTCCTGGCTGTTTTAAATATACTGCATATATTAGGATAGCATATATTAGAATGAATCTTGCAGCAAGCGTGGGCAAAACCCTCCCAAATCTTCACTCGCGAAGCCTAGCCTAGCCATTAGGATAAATTATGAAATGCCTTTTGGGAATAGTGCTACAAGAAGGTCTCTGGGTTGGTTCCCATGCAAGATTTATTGCATATTCATCTTCATTACAGGAACAGAGCACAGCACATATTTAACACACAACTGACTTGCAACCTGGCAGCAGGGACTCAGCAGAGCCCGAGCGCTGTGGCTGCACGTGCAGGGGCTGCATGCCAGGGGGGTTTGTTTTACTAAGGACATGGCACTGCACACCTTGAACACCACAGCCCACTGTCCTTGGTTGTAAATGTTTGTTACTCTGCACAAATATCATAAAGTCGCTTTCCAAGTGTTTCATACTCCTTGTCCTCGGGCACCGTGGGCCAGGAGGTGAAATTAAGCCAGAGTGCTTCTCAGCACGGGGTCTGAGGCTGCAATGAAAAGCAAAATTTTGCATTCCTATTTTACCTGACTTGGAGCAGCACACTGTGATAGGCAGAGGCAGGGGTGAGGGAGTTTTGCAGTCAGGTTGGTAGTGATGTGTTCTCAAACAGGCTGTTTAAACAAAATCACTGGTCTATGCAGAGCCCCACATTAGGCACAGCCTGGCATGAAAATGGTTTGGTGCTACTATCATCAGTCATATATTCTATTGATTATATCTTTGCCAAATTTGTACTTTTAGGTGTGACTGGGTCCCCAAAATGACCATAAAGAAAAATCTGTGTAATTTAAAACAAAATTTTAACAAACATCTAGCCAGCAATTGTTTAAATCATTGTAGAAACAAAATTACGGGAACAACACTGGACATGTACACTACAAAACTTGTGGTCTTTTGATTTAAAACTTTCCAGACCCCTCATGCCCCAAAATTTGTCCTCTGTACAGGGAATGCAGTTTTTACTGCAGTGTGACCAACTGTGTATAGCTGGATAATTTATAAACCTTCAGAAACTGTGGTTTTGCATGTGTCCTTTGATCTTAGCAGCTGAACACTTCATCTCCAGCATGTGCCCAGGAGTCCCTCACAGTTCCTGGCACTGCCCATGCTGGCATCACAGATGACAGATAACAAACCTGCTTCACTTCATCACCTAACCAGGATAGGACTAAAAGTGGATCCAGGGACAAGACACCAGGGCTGGGAAACTGAGATTAGACTAAGGGGGAAATATGATGATAAGGGCTGGAATTAGTAACTCCTAATTCCCAAGAGGTTGATGTTCCACCCTTATCTGTGTGTTCTCACACACGTTGTACATGCAGTGAAATAATGTCTGAACTACCCTGACATTCAGTTTTGGTAATTATCTTGCTATATGTTTGCACTGGCCAAAATGCCCAGCATTTTGATAAGTGTAGGTGCTTGGTCAGTTCCCATGTGGTATACAATAATACCTCTGCTACTGACTTCTCCCTGTATTTGAGGCATTTCAGGAGACCAGTTTCCCTGCTAGGCTTTACTGCCATGGCTGTTTCCTGGAACATAAAATGTAATTTAAAAAATAATTTTAAAAAGAGGTAAAATTTTTTTTGCTGGAAAAACTACTTTGAACACTGACTCAAGTTGCCTCTCTTTCAAACATGATGGCTTACTTTTTGTTCTGTTGACTGCAACCAAGATTTTCATAGGAAGAAGTACCATCATTCTGAAGTAAGAAATATAAACAAATGATGCTGTTGCTTAAACATAAATCCCATGTTAAGGAACTGGAAAGACATTAAAAACAAACAACTTGCATCCAAACAGTTATTTTTAAAAGTCCATGTGTTTACTGTATGTTCAAACAAATTCATCTCCTTGTGGCTGAAGCTGGTGAGGAAATGTGACCTGGAGGAACAACACAGCATGAGTCAGGAGTCCCCACTGGGACATGGCTGTGGACAGCCCCTGCACGCCATATTGACCAGCTGCAAAACAGAAGGCTATCTACTTTCTTTAATACCTTTGGTGGGAAATATGATCTAATAGTACTACAAAATCGTAACACACTGCTTTTTTCCAGTTTTCTGCAGTGGCTGAGTCTAAACTGATAGCATGTCAAAACTTCCCTGTGAAGCCACTGAATTAATTTGATTTCATTCTACACGTTACTAAAATTATGTGTCCCAGGTGGCATTAATTTACAGTCTGGGGAATAGACTAAATACAGTTAGCTCACAGAAGACATTATTCCAGTACCCACATTTTGGTGGTCCTGCAGAACATACACAACTCATGCAGTATTCACAAGGGCTGCACATGCACTGATGATGACAAAAGCAGCTGGCCCCTACATGACAGCCACTCAGCATAGCAATGAGGTTCCATCTCCAGGTGCACCAACAGGAGACAGTTAGGTTGTGCCACCTGAACTCCAGCACAGCCTCAACCCAACTACTGGAAAACTGCCCTTTGTTATGCCAATTGCCACAGCCGAGCTCGCCCAGAGCCTCAGCTCCACAGGACACCCCCGAGTCACCAGGGATTGAGTTCTTGAGAAATCTGGAAGGGGTGCAACTTCCAGAAACTTGCTGAACACCTTGTCCACTCTTTTCCCTCTGAGTTACTGAGGCCCACACTGCAAGTATGCAATGTACATTTACGTTTCCACTGCACCTCTGCCTAACAGCCAAGAGGGAGTGCAGCGGATTCAGAGGCAGCAGTGAAACCCCCTGCTCTGCTCTTGGTACCATCCGCTGTAGCAGTGGAAGCTCAAAGACTTGAGTTCAGAACTCAGAGGAGACATAAAGAGGAAGTAACTTTAATAAACTGCATTTCAAAATATATGCTGCAATTTCCACCTACATATACAATAAGTGCTGCTTTGGCAATGAATCCCAGACAATAACCTTCTAGTTTGTTCCAACTGAGTCATAGCACTTTTTCATATATTACACACTAAAAAGACTTCCTATTGTCAGCAGCTTTTTGACTTCAACTTGGTTGGAATGAAGACAAAAAATTATTCCGAGATAGATTCTGCCAGATAAAGTCTCAGTCAAATCAAGAGGAATTCTTTCCGTACCAAGCACATGGGCCTGTGTGGAGATTTGGCTTCACTGAGCTATTCGTCCAAAACTAAAGAAAAGTACACTCCATGCATTTCCACGTCAAAGACCACTTCAAAGGCAACACTTACCATTCTTCATCTCTGGGAGTAACATTCTTAGTTTATCAGGGCTATCACTCAAGCACCCAGTCCTCTTTCCAGAGCTGCAAAATGGTCTTAACATGAGTGAAAACCAAAGCGCTGAGCATGAAACTATCCCGTAATGGTATTTTAGTACTCCTGAAATACATCTAAATGATTAAGTAAAATCACATCAAGCTCTGATTAAAGTCATACCAGGTTTTCTACAAACCCTATTTAACATACTCAGAAGATGAAGACAGAAAGAACGCTGTAAATGTCACAGGACAGACAATACCGCACAAATCAGTGCCATTCTTCATCAAAGGAACAGTCAGGAGCCTCAGGCTAATATAAATGCTCATAATAAAAAATGTTCAGCTGATATAATTAAAAATCAATTCTTAATTGGGACAGGAAGCACAAAAGCTCCATTCTGAGTCTTAAGCAGCTCAATCATCTGACAAGTTAGTTAAAAACATTTTATGCAGTGATTGAGCCAAAAACATTGAAGAAATGCCTGTTTTCATGATTGGTGAGACTTTTTCATATAAAGAATCTTTTCTGCTCCCACTTGCATGAAAGAGCTTTCTAGACTTCACGACAGTCTTATAATACACATCTCTCTCTCAAAACATCTGGATAAACATACAGGTATTCTCAGCCTGACACAGTGGATAGATTTTCTTCCTCCAACACTATTCTTCATGACAAAAATCCCTGACAATAAAAATAAAGCTCATGGTCTCAGTCATGCTCCTGAAAGAATGACTACCATAGAAAAATTCAAGCAAATAAACTGGATGTGGCCTACATGTACTCAAAGATTAACACTAACAGCTACAGAATCAGAACTGCAATTCACATCAGGTTACTTTTAAATGTCATAAACTGGAAAACCAGAACCACCTGACTAAAGTACTGGACTTCTTCAGGGCAGTGTCCAGCCATGGACCACCAAAGAGGGGTTAGCTTGAACCTCACTCCACCAGAGAGTCTGTTGCAGCATAATAAAACATGAAGAAAGGCTGTTTCCATCAAGCCTAAACTTTGTGAGATCAAAACACTTGCTGGGGGGCTATTCTGACAACACTACAGCAAGTGTGTAGGTATTTGAAATTATGTCATCATGGATAAATGACTGCAAAGAGCAAATACTCTTTTTAATACCATTACCCTTCAGAAAGGGCTTTCCTGAGAATACTGTCTGTGAACACTGGTGAAAACTATATGCCTCTGAGACAAACATTCATATTATCTGGAAAATGAGATCTCTAATAGTCCTTGCTCAGAGCACCACATCTGCATTCTGACAGCAACCTGTGCTTCTGAGCTGTTGCATTTTGCTGTAAATCACACATGTATCAGGATCTTACACTGCTGCATGCTCAGGACAAGGCTTGACCTGTCCTCTGCTTCACCATATACTCCAGAGCAAGCAATTAGTCCAAACTCCCACCTCCCTTTCAGCAACGAGCAAATAAAATTGGTAATGTTCACAGCACTTCAGCAGTCTTATTGCTGGCTTGTTGAATTTAGGATTCCCATCAATACAAAATCCCCATGTCCTATTGCCACTGACAGATGTGAGCTAGCCACCTCCATTTTCAGCACATCACAGGTTAAGCCAGAATTGGAAGTTGACATAAAGGGCTGTATTCTGCTCACCTGGAAGTCAGTGGAAAAATTAAAGTTTACTTTAACGGAGAAATTGATTTTTAATAACACTGTACAGGACCAAATGTTTTTACACATTCCGGTTCAAATTCAGTGGAACTTTATACACTTGCTGTTACAGCAGTGTTAGCAACTGTCCATGGAGAATGGTGCCATCCTGTGCTTCTGGGGAAGCCTTTGTTTTGCTTTAAAACCAAGAAAAAACATACACTGTATCTTAAGGCAGGTTTTTCCCAAACAAATAGAAAATACACAAAGCACAAATATGGCATCATCCTGCCTTTTAAAGATCTGACCAGATCAAACACTAGATTATAAATCAGTCCTTCACGGGAAATGGAGACAGTGTGTTCAACCCCCACAGTGTAAGTGCTGAAAACAAACCTCTTGGTGCAAACCTGCAACTCTCTGGATGGTACAGGTCTGAAGTTTATCCTGTGTCTGATTAGCTGCTTGTGTCAGGCACTAAAATGTAAAATTAATACAGCGTAGGAAAGCTGATCCAGGGACTGCCAGGTTTAAAGACAACTTGAAGACACTTAGCTTGCCTGGGGATGGGAAGGCAGTGATGCCTGCCCTGTGTTATGAATGAAAGCCAAGGAACAAATGGCATACTCACACATGGCTAAGAGCCTGAATCAAACCAACTATCCTCCTAGTGAGAAAGATACCTTGAAAAACAAACCTCAACAAAAGTCATTGCGCTATAGCTTGAGTTTGCATCGTTTTGCACAAAATCCCTGGGCAAACAGTTAGAGGATGAAGTAGAGAGTAAAGTTTCCATTATGTTGAGCATAAGAAATCCAACACTTGTTAACATTCTTCTGACAAATTATTTTGGAAGGAGAATGGCTTCTTTGCTTTACTAAGCAAAGTTTTAAAGTATTTTGAGGATTTCTTCTCTTTTTCCTGAGGTCAAATGTTTAATTTTCAGTGTTTTCTTTACTACATAGCCTCTCCCCTGCCCTTCACAACTCTGTGACAATGAGGACAGCATCTTTACACTAAATTTTCTCCAAGAGAAAAAAAACTATAAAATTAAACTCTAGCTCCTGTTATTATGAATTGTTTGGATGGTAATAGAATTGTTTTTTTTTTTTCCCACTTCCCATAGTACTCAAAAAGCCTTGGGCTGGGAAGTGCATTCTGATGGTGAATAGGGGCCTCTTCAACCAGTCGAAGCTGAGGTCAGTGGACAATCGGGGGAACTGCTCCTCCCAGCACTCTGACCCAGTTCATTATTCTGGGTCTCACTGTGTTGTCCCTCTGGCGCTAAGGCCACCTGAGTATTGTTTAACCCTCCCCACTGCCCAGCCCGGATGTCTCCCCCCGTCCTGGTCAGAGCTCCTCATTGTGGGTCTCAGAAGCCAGATACCGAGGTGGGATGAGGCCGCCTCAGGAAATCAGCCTGAACTGGTACAGGAACTGATCGCAAGATAGCACCAAGCACTGAGGCAGGGAGCTCCTGAGAAGAATTCAGCTGTCTCTGGGTTTGTTTTTTGCTGAAAACAAGAATTAGCCTTTCCCAATACTGCGCACAGAAAGCAACTAGATTTTTAGGCTTTCCATCTGAACACTTCTTTCTAAAAATGCTTACAAGAGTAAACAAAAAAAAAGCACAGAAAGTTATATTATGGCAAAACCTCTAGTGGGGCCTGTTAACATTCAGTGGAAGAAAACAGCATCATGGCTGCCACAAATTTAGCAAACTCATAAAGCAACTGGAAAAGGAAATGATTCAGAAACCACAGGTGCTCAGCACCAGGATCCTGTGCCTTGCTGGCAGCCCTGGGACACAGGCACTTGTGAGACAGCAGGAATCCAAGGCCAGGTTAAAATTAGGGATCACCTCGGAACTGTGCTCAGCCCAGCTCTCCATGCTGATCTGCACCACAGGGGAAAGCACGTTTTTCCAGCAGAGTGAGTCCAGGGGAGTGAGGGATACCCCACTGACTACTTTCATCATGCCAAAAAAAAAAAAAAGTAAAAGCAGGTCTAATATACCCGAGGGGAAGGGTAGGGGGAAGTGAGGAAATATTCATACTTGGTTGAATTGGGAAGGGAAATTTTTTTATTATTATTTCAAATGTTGCCATGTTTTTCTCCACTAGCTTGCAAAGCACCTTTCTGCCTGTCCAATGTTTTACAGCATCATTCAAGCCTACAGTGCTCCGTGGGGGCAAACATGTACATGGGTCTTCAAACAGTGCTGCTTATAATACTGAGTCTCTCCTAATTGGAGGCACTTATTCCAAAAGTAAAATTAGAAAGCCAAGCCATAACTAACATACTTATCTGAGCAACAAAATTCAAATTCCTCATTTTTAAACACTTTTATTCTCACGAAATTCTAGTAGGATACATTAAACGGTCTTTCCTAAGCCTCTGATTTTGCTTGGTCAACTCTTTCCCGTGAACCGGACAAACCGCATTTCGTGAATAACGAACATCACGCTGCGACAAGGCAGAGATGGCTTTACACCTAATTAAAATCGGGACTTGGGTTTGGTTTTTTTTTCCCTTGTAATCTCTTCACAAGCAGAGCGGCGGGCGCTCCGCTCCCGGCCCCTCTGCCGCGGCTGCCCTCCCGCCGCGCCGCTCGCATCCCCCCGGACTGCGCTGGGACGGGGCTCTTCTCGGGGAAAACACCGCCAAGGGCTTTCCCCGACCCGCCCGTCTCCACGGCCACTGCCTCCCCTCGCCACCGCCCCCGGGCAGCCCCGCTCGGTCCCGGCCGCCGTCCCGCGGGGCAGCCCAGCCGGCCGGGACGGAGCGGGATGCATGGGGCGTGGGGGGCTGCCGTGCCGCTTCCCGGCGCCCCTCCATGGGCAGGGACACGGCGGCGATCCCAGATAAAGTTTGGTTCCCCCGGCGCTGCGCCGGGATGGGGGCGGCACCGCAGATGCCGCCGCGGG
>VXAU01000136.1:552861-586814 GCA_013399695.1 Formicarius rufipectus
GGCCACGTCTCTCCGGTGTGACGCACGCGGCGGCTGCGGGGGGCGCCGGCCCGGCCGGGCCGAGCCGTGCCGGCCATCCCTTCACATGCCGCACATCCCGGGCCGTGCCGGGCATCCCCGCACACCCCGCACATCCCGCACACCCCGCACATCCCNTGCAGGGCACCGCCGCACGCCCCGCACATCCCGGGCCGTGCCGGGCATCCCCGCACACCCCGCACATCCCGCACACCCCGCACATCCCGCACACCCCGCACATCCCGCACGCCCCGCGGCAGCCCCGGGCGGAGCAGCCCCGCACGGACAGGCTGCGCTGGCGGCGGTGCTGCGGGAGGGAGCCGCTTGTCGCCGTCCCCGCTTCGAGCCCCGTCGAGGGGGTGACAGCAGAAATTGTGATGGAAAGATCTCGACCTCAACACACAGCGCCGTGGAACGGCTATAAAGAGAACCAGGCTGTAAAGCGCCTGGGATCGCATTAACAATGGAAAAGTGTCTCAGGGAGTGACAATTGGAAACACAAACTTCTGGCCCAGCAACTCAAAAAGCGCAGCCTGAAAACTGCTGCTGAAAGAAACCACATGTTTAAAGGGACTTTTGTCTAACATTTCCAGGAAGATTTACATCTCCAGCCGAACGAAGAGATGGGACAAATTCTGTATCAGAGGGAGGTACTTGCCCTTCAATAACTTGCCCCTAATCTTAGGGGTAGTGTGTATATCCCCTTAGGGACAGTACAATTATGTAAACAAGGAAATACAAATATATAAGCCCACTGGGGAGGAGTTAATGAAAACAAACACAATATGAGGCATCACAGCTGTTTTGCTGCAAAAATATTAACTGGATTGGGATGTGAACCGAAGGTCTGCTGGGGATAGCTGTGGGTAATTCTGACTTCAAGTACTTTCTGACCTATCTCCTTCAGGGAGTGCTGAGGGCAGACTCAGGTTCCTCATTTGGGAATCGTGGATGTGATTTATAGCTCTGGGAGTTCAGCTCATCATTTCCCTGAAGTGTTTGCTGAAGTGCTTTGCTGTGCAGAGCTGCTTTTCTCAGCTGAAGCCTCGAGACTTTTTGAGGCACCTCAAGAAATAAGGGTCTGAGTCTGACAGGAGCTGGCAGAGGTTGTCGGCATAGCTCCCTCAGAGTCCTTCAGAGATTTCAGCAATATTGCACCATTATGTAATTTTAAATGTGAGCCCCATGCTTTGTGGGATATGGCTGAGGAATAAAACAGGACAAATGAGCAAGTTTTCCACATAGACAAAAGCACTGTATTTCTTTTTTTTTTTTTTTTTTAGCTAAAGAAATAGTTACTGTGACTTCTGTGTTCATTTTATTGGTTTCTTTCCATTACTCTTAACTCCTGGCAGCAGCTTAAAGAATCCCTCCTTGTCCTGGATGGTTTCTTCTTTTAAACATTTGCAGGCAGTCGCTCTGTTCACCCTTTCGTCATCCCTTAGCTCATTTAATCTTTTCTCATAAGTCAGTCCCTCCCATTACCTAATCATGGTGCTGCTTTTCCCTGAACTCCCTCTCAGCTGCTCGTTTATTTTACAGTGACATGGTGGCCAGTAATCCTGCAATTGTTAACATTTCCTGTTGTGGACTTTTGGGTTATTTTTGTTCAGAGTTGCTGCAGGAGTTGGAGGACTGAGCTAAGCTTCCCCTGTGAAGAATAATTACAGGCAAGGTCACTGATAACTGCAGTAGAAAACGTGCTCCGTGGATAATTATAGCTGGTGGGTTTGGGGATGGAGGCTTAGTGCAGTCCTAGTATATGAGCTTCTGGTGGAAGAAGGCCCAAAAATACATTTGATAGTAAACACAGAATTGGGGCTTCAAATACCTTTGCTCTAATAGAAAAATTCTGCTGCCTGAAGAAAACTGTAATTTATTTGTGAATTTCTGCATTATTTTCTTTAAGAGCATCTAGGCAGGTAAAATCTGAAGTAATTTGGGGGTGTCTGTTTTACTAAAATGGTAGACAGCAGTAACTGGAGTCAACCACATGTATGACTGCAGGTTTTTGACATCCTTTGATTTCATTGTTGCCCCTTTTTCATTGACTCCAGAAGAATGTGGAACAGGTCACATAAAAAATGTCATTACTATAAACTTAGTACATTTCCCTTTACTGTCAATTGGCCTAATTTGTCATTCATAATTTACAAAGTATACAAGTGCTACTGCTGCTATTGAGTGCTACCTTGCAGTACTTACACTACACCAGAACCAAGAGAAGGGTTTGATTTGCATCCAAGTTAAAACTATCACAGATCGCCCTCCAAACTCAGCTGGACTCACAGATAGATTGCACTGTCAGTGCTTACATTACAGTTACCATCTGTTCACGTAGCCATGGGCTGATTCTCATGTGTGATACAGGTTCAGGATGCCTAATCCTGAAGTCCTTACTCAGCACCAACAGAGCATCTACCAGGATACAGCCCCCACCTTCTACTGATTCCTGTTCCTTTTCCTTTTTTGTTCCCATCTCCAACTCCTTTGTAATTTGAGGATGCATTGTGAAAACCATCCCATACCCTGAAGTCTGGGGTCCCAAGAGTAGCATGGAAGCCAGGTCTGAGGGGATGGTGCTGCACAGAGCTTGACAGACCACTTATTCTCAGCTTCAGGAGAGATCAGGGCAACAAACCCAGGGTTTCAGTGCCAGAGCTCTGTCTATACTTGGAAACACACCCACAATGAAAATGCTTTTCATCAGTCATCTCTCCAACAACTGTTGAAAACAGCATAATCTGCTAACACAGAAAAGCTAAATTGCTTTCAGACGAAGCACTGAAAAACTGCTTCTGTGATTTGCTTCAGCTCAAATCCAAAATGCATGATTTGACAGCTCTAGTTCTTAATCTGTCTGAATTTATCTTTTCCCCTAGTTTGCTTTTCTCTAGTTTTACATTTTTACCCCTCTCCCTCCAGATTATCATTTCTGAAATATAAATTTTAAGTGCACCACATGATTAAATAACAGCAGTGCACTGGAAATACAGACTTTAAAAATAAATAGCACGGACACTACTATGGGCTGACTCTGGGAAGAAGCAAAACTTCAGAGCAGGGTGAACGGGTGAAGAATGCAGTCATTTTTTAAGCCTACAGTATTTTCTAAGTACTAAAACTTGCTTTAATCAGGAGGAGAACAATGAAAGGTTGTTCAATCTCACAAGCTCTTTTGTTGTTTCTAATAAAGAGATGCCACATTCTGGTATGATTACAATGAAAGTAATGCAATTACATCAGGGAAGAATTTGGGCAAACTAGTTCTCTCTAGAGAAGCTATTGACAACTGCCCCCATATATTGATGAAAAAACAGAGTGCTAAAGACATACCAATAGGAACAGGACTAGCTCCCATTTTTCTGACCTTTGGCTGAGCTGGAGTTCCTGGATTTGAAGGATGCTTTATCTCTGTTAGACTTCTGTTTTCTTCAGTGACCTGTTTGAAAGCATCTTCCTAACGGAGGAGCTGTGCAGCTGTGCTTGCTCTGGCTGTTGCAGCTCCAAGCCACTGAGCCATGTGCTTCATGGGATACAGCATCCTATCTAATTTTAGATGTGATGCAATGAGTGGGGGGAGCTCACATGAGGCAGGAGGGATGGAGCCTAGCAGCTCCACCTCAGAGCAAGTTCTTTGTAATTAGTAAATTCTACTTGCAAAATAACAGAGGCTATTACTACTGATGCACATTTATGGGAGTGATTGAATAAACAAGCTGTAGCAAGAGCAAACACTTCTGGGGGAGGATATTAGGACAAGAATCAGTCAACAGGCTTGCTGTTCTCTGGTGGTAGATGAGGTTGCCCCAGTCCTGCCTCCCAGTCTTCCCTCTGAGATATTCTCTGCTGAGGTGCTGTAGCTAGTCTGACATACAGACAGGCTTTCTTTTACATGGCCACTATCTCTTAGCCTCATTCAAGCACTCAGAGAGAGGTGGCTTAATTCAAGTATTTGGTTTTCTCAACAGCTTTCTGCCCCTCATCCAGTAAGTCTGCTCACAACCAAATTCATGCACAGAATTTATACATTAATACAAAGAAGCTCTACTTTTAGGGAAGTTTTACTTGCCAGGGGACTGACCTATCCTGACCAGTATCCTGGCTCCAGTGCTGTGCTGAACTGAGTCACTGGTAACAAGGCATCCTGACATCCTGCTCAGAGATAACACTGCTGCTGGTGGTCCACTTTGCATCACACTTTGGGCTTGGATGTTTCAAAGAGGATTCTAGTCTTTTACTGTCATAAAACCTCATCTTGGAATGTTTTACCCTAGTTCCTCCCCCATACAATTCCACCATTGAATTACCCACCTTTTTGTCCACTGCCTTTGAACAATTAGTTGCAGATCTTTTACTTCTAGCAAACTCATGTCCATAAGTAATATTCTGAAAAGTATAAACAGCACATCCTTAATGAAAATACCCTCTTACACATCCAAATTATAAATTTTTAGAAAGTGCTCCCTACATTTTTTATGGTATTTTAAAACAGTAAACTCAAAATAAACAAAAAGAAATGCTTGTTAATCATCTGGAATTTTTAATTTCCTATTTTGCATGGGAGTCTGAGTAATCAGACATATGGTATGCTTGTTAGCCAGGAAAGGGTCAGGATTAGAATAGATTCTTAAAATTAGAAAGCACTAAAATACAGCAGTACTCTTGGCTGCCTAAACTTAAACAGTGTTTTGTGCTAATTGCTGTAACAGATCAACACTGAGAAAAACCCACACATCTAAATGATTCTCTGAGATGTGCTGCTTGTCAGGAGAGAGGAAGCCTCAGGGGACTGGGAACAAGCTAGTCCATAATGTACCTGCAAAGGGAATGATCTGATTGACACACAGCTGATAAGGAGCAAAATGTGAAGTATTATTTGGTGGGTCCTCTATGAGCTCAGTAGCTTTAAGAGTTGTGGCACTCCTAACACAGAAATAATAGTATTTATTAGATAAATAAAAGTAATAATATTTTTGGATTGGGTAGTGTGAAGCATGTCCTGGTGTAAGTTTTCATGCCCAGCGTGAGGGTGCAGTTCATAGGCTGTACTGGTGCCATCAGTGCAGGAATGATGGAATGAACGTCACATCATCGTTCTGGTGTGGGAGTTCTGTGGATCAGTGCAGTAATGGCAGGAGGCAGCTCCACGTGTCATTCCACTAGGCCCATGCAGAGGGTGAGTGTTTTGCTGCTTATGCATGACACAGGTCAGGCCAACTCCACTTCCACCCGCAGAAGCTGGTGTGTGTCCTGCCCTGTGCTCCTGCATCAGCTGGTGATCGCGTAACATGGATCCTGTCTGACCCCACAGCAACTGCACCTGCCATGTTCAGACCTGCCCCCATTTCAGTACACACACGCAAAAGGGTTTTCCCTCTATTGCTTTTCAGCCATGTATTTGCCCCTTGCACTTCACCATGAATCAGTTTGAATACAACTACTGGAAAAACATCCCACCAAAGAAACCTCAGGGATAGTTTACAATTTCTGGCTACTTTGCATCTCTTCAGTGGGGGGAACAGCCCAAAAGACCATGTATCTCACTGCAGTGTTTGGGAGCACTGCTTGGAACAGTCTTTTGTGATGAGGGGGTATAACCAACAGCAATCTGTGGTCTGTATTAATTGCCAGTCCAACTATTCAGGCATCATGCACATAATATGCACTGGGTATTTTTATTTTTACTTTCCCCTTTCCTACATTGTCAGTGGTTGGCTCTCCAACCAGACATCAAATTCAGCTCCGTCAGTGATTCGACATTAAGTCTCTGTCATTACTTCTAGAAGTGCTTTTGTATCCTCCAACCTCTGGCTGTGAGCCATTCACAGGTCTAAGTGCTCTAACCTTCCCTTCTCACAGCTGTAGGTGTTTCTGATGGATGTGATTTGCAGAGCTGTGCAAGCGTTCCAGGCTGCATTGCCAGAACTTTTTGTCAATGTGAACAACTATCAGGCTAAAGTATTTATAATTGTATGTATTTCCATATACACACACATATGCTTACATACTAAAACACACCTGCATGCAGCTGAGATGAGAGATAGGATTGTTTACTACAGCCAAATCTCAGGGGATGAAACAAGCTGTTTGGCCTAGCTGTTGGTTGACCTGTGTGTGGTACATTGCCTCTTTGTTCAGCAAGAGGCTAAAGACTCCTGCTTACACTTGAGACATTTAAGACTCAAATGATGCAGTAGAAAACTTCCCCTTCAGACTGGCTAATAATAATTAAAGGGACAGAAATGTGCTCTTTTTTTTTATGCCTGGCTTCATCTGCTATATTGCATTTTTAGAGCACTGTATATGACAAACATTCCAGGAATCCCAAACACAAATGGAAATTCCACTGAATCACTTGAAGCAGCTGAAGAACACCATCAGGGAGACCACACAACTGCATGGAATGTGATGAATTTCCAGGAATAGGATTGTTTCCCGGAGATTATTGTGTAAAATACAAGTGTAAATAAGGAACAAAGGTAATGCTGACAGTCTGGGCACCACTAGGGTATTTTAGTTTGTGAAAAGAAGAATGAAGAAAACAAGACATTCTGTAAGACCTTTACTAGACTAACAGGAAGTCTACGTGCTCTTGTAAACCCTGAAACAAAGCAGAACCAAATTATCTCAGGATAAAATGAAATTCTCCATTATTTTATGTTATGAAGCCAAATCCACTTTTAACTTGAACACAGTGCTAATGGAGAGGTTAAGAGGTCTATGTCCATACTTCCATCTAGCAAGAATAAAAGAATGACGAAGTAAAAGGCAATAATTATATAGGAAGAGGTGAACTCTGCAGTTCTGAGAGGAAAGGAGAGCAGTGTATTTGGGAGTTGAAAAGCAAGAGAAAACCTGACCATTCATGTACATTAGGAAATCAGTTTTGCTGACTAGAACCTAGTCTGGAGCAGAGGGTAAACGGAGAACTTTCAAAGTACTACATGGCATATGCAAAAGTTTGACCTCTGAATGTAATGAAAGCAATCCTTCCAGTAGCGCCTTCTGCTCTTTTCTTTCAGAGAGCCTCTGCTCCAACACACTGGAGGAAGCCTTATAAGTGGATTCTTAGAGGTGCAAAATCTGGTATAGTTTCAATCCTGGAAGTGTTTGCTTCTCAGCTTTATCAAGCAGAGGTCAGGTCCTGACACTGGCTATTAGTGAGTGAAGTCTGCACCTTCTAATAAGACATCAGGTCTCAAACTCTGGTGATATTATTCAGTGTTTGAATTCTTCAAATTTCTGCTGGTCTTTCCACCATATACAAAGATGTTTGAATGGAACACAAAAACTAAGCATAGTATTTAATGAATCAGGTTTTCAAATGCTTTCATATTTCTGTTACTTATTTATTTTTCAGTCCAACAAAGAGAGGCAGAAATACGAAAAACCCACTTCTGTGCATCCAAAGATAAGCAACTAGATACAGTCAACTTATCAAAGTTTAAAGAACAATGATATGATACTGCAGTTACTTTTCACATCTAATTGCAAAGAACAGCTTGCATCCATACAGCTGAACTCCCTTATTGCCACCAACAGAGATGGATCCAAACAGCGGGTGGCCTCTGCCACCCAGAGCGGTGAGGAAGGGTGCTGACCAGCCCAGAGTGTGCCACTGACCCACCACAACGTGCCGTATCCACAGAGAGCAGGCTCCTGCCTGAGCCTCCACAGCTTACCCGTGCAGGCCTTTTCTGCACAGCTGCAGAAACGTGTGCACATATGGGGAGGGAAGGAGGGAGGAGAGGGCAGCAGAGCCATCTCCCTCATCAGTACCATCAACTTGTGCCAGCTCACACTATTCATGGAATTTCAGCTAACAACAGCAGCACTGTATTCCAGACAGATAGACCTCCTACAGGCTTACAGTGGGAAAGTGGGCAGCAGTGTCAGCCTGCCAAAAGTGATACACCAGCTCTGAACAGAAGACTTTTTTTTTTTTTTTGCCCTGCACCTATAGTTTGCCATTACCTCCACAGCATGTCAGTGGTGTGGCCTTTACTGCCTGCATGGCAGTATGACTGCCCTGCACAAGGCACCACTGTGCAGAGATCCTGAGCTAGTCCAGAGGAGCTGGGAGAGCTGCCTGGCACAGCCCACGGGCCTCAGCTTATAGCCCAGAAACAGTGAAGTTGCATCAGCTGAAAAGGAGACAGCAGTGCACAGCAGCCCAGCCGGAGCAGAGTGCAGTCTGCATTCCCTCTCCTGACAAGTATCTTGACAGCAATTGAGAACTCCAGCAGGGAGGGGGGTGGGAACAGTGTAAATTACTGTTTTGGTTTTTCTTTCAGTCTAATTAATAAAACAAGACTACTGGCTCAAATTCCATGAATTTGACAAGAACAGTGTGTTGTAATGAAAAAAAAACAGAAAGGAAATGATGAGGAATTTTCAAACAGAAGCAACAGCAACAATAAAAACCCTGACTAGTTAAAGCCTTGGTAATTACACCCAGAATCACCCAGGCAATCCTGTTCTGTGCCTTTGGATAGGTCCATCTTCCCTTCTTCTCTCCCATCTTCAATGTTCCTCTTAGACCTAGTGAATAAAGCTAAAAGCCGAAAGATTTGGTGTATATATAGATGCACACTTGAAACTGATCCATGCTCTCACTACAAGCATTGCTTTCTTCACTTCTTTCAAAGTTCCTTAAATGTGGAGTGTATGAATTAGCCCAGAGGAGACTATATTTGTAATAACAAATAGAGTTTCTGCACATTTTTCTTAGGATGAGGACTACTTACATCATATTCCCAGAGGAAATTAGGTAAAAAATAAACATTAATGATGCAATCTCTCATTCCCCTAGTAAAGACTGATTGATTTCAAACAAATGCAACAAAAGTAGTCTCAGATAAACAGAATTCCTTCAAGTTGCATGAAAAGAGGTAACTGGCTGCTTAGGGAAAGAAGACGGTGATTGCAAGCATTTCAGCCAAGAGAAAGCCTCCAAGATTAAGCTAAAACACCAGAAAAATCTGTAAAAGGGAGGTCACTTTTAAATACCTGAAGTATGAGGAAATCTTCAGGGACACTGATCTGTAGACCAGACTTCATTCCTTCAACTGCTTCTGAAATGTTGCCGTGTTAGTCCTTTCTTCTCTGATTTCGGTTTTCTCAACTTCCAGTTATGAAACAGTTTGTCAGAGACTGCAGATAGACTGCATGCTTGTCCAAGTTAGGAACAGTAAACATTATTTCCAAGTAGGAATGTAAAGATAACATTTTATGTCTTGAAAGGCTCAGGGATCTCCAAGAGCTGATGCTGATGAGGAGCATGTTGTACTGACAAGAGCCCCTGGCTACACACATGAGTTGCAAGGCCTACAATACTGTCACATGGCAATAGCTCCAGAAAAGTTTTACTGCTTTACTCTCTTGGCTTTGCCACTGTTCCCCAAGGCACTCACCAAAAGCTGCCTCAGGCACAGAAAGGCAATTATTTTCTTGCCCGCGGTACCTTTAAAAATCTCACATGGAAAAACTACTAACTCCTGTCTTTCATCTTCTGTTCTCCTAACCTCGGACAGTGGCAGGATCAGTAACATCCCATCACGAACAGTCAAAGCCTTTGCAGCAATGGTCTGCTAAAAGCGAGAGACTGTCCTATAATTATGTGGCAGTACTCCAGTGGAAGATGATGTTGACCTCTAGTGACTGGTCTGGGGATACCTGGTGGCCTGATCACAGTGAAATGTTTCTGTGAACAGCTAGCCAAAAATTTCACTGAAGATGGCACTTGAGAACAGTCACCCTCCTCATGAAAATATGCAGTTACACATCCCTTTCATGGAACAGAAACACCCAGTTGAAACAAAGATGCCCAAAAGGCTAAATTATGCATGCAGAGATTATTTAAATAGAGGACTGCACAGTGGCTGCAACTTTGAGAGAAAATGCACCCAGAGTGAAAGGACTGAACAAAGCAGCCCATGGAGGTAGACATCATGGTGTAATGCAGAAGAAAATCAAAGGGTGAGGAATCAGTTAGGAAAGGACCTGAGCTGGAAGCAATGAATTAAATAGATTTCTCAAAACACAGAAATGAAGCAAGAGGAGATAATTGTGATTCATTGCATATAAGCAAAACAGCAGAGGAACACCCAAGCAACCCACAGTCTATTTCTTCGCTGACATAACCCAATAGACACGTTTTTCCAGATTATTAGTAATGGAAAATATTGTTAGACATTTAAATGCTTGCCATCAATAAGTTATGAATTTGATTTTAAAATCCCATTCGTTCTACATAATGAAATAATTTCTTCAATTATGATTGAAAATCATGTAGATTGTTATATTGCACATTCATAGAATAAAACTTTAGGAAGTTACAACTTATCCATAGATTCAAAATAACAATTATTTTTCCACTTATTCAAAAGAAATTAAGAAGAAACTCTTCCCAGCAGAGCCACTCGAGGCACCTGAAGAAAATAACAGATATTCAAGAAAAGGTTAAATGTCGAAAATTACTTGAGGACTGGGAAGGAGAGTAAATTCCAATCTAGTGACACAGCCCAAGCAATGTAGTGACTACAGTGCCCCACAAGACAGAGATACCAGCAAAAGGGAAATCATGTGAGCAGAGCATGG
The DNA here is from genome assembly GCA_013399695.1 of Formicarius rufipectus. Lineage (NCBI taxonomy): Eukaryota > Metazoa > Chordata > Aves > Passeriformes > Formicariidae > Formicarius > Formicarius rufipectus. Next base: position 563,482 of record VXAU01000136.1, read on the forward strand.
CTCCAGGTAACTGTTCTGACATGGACTGGAAGTGGGAAGAAAATGAACAGAATTCCTATTCCCTCCAGAACTGAGCAATGGTAGCTGTTTCTCAGTGGAAAAGGACTTCTCATTTCTTACAGAGACCGGAACTCAAGGGTGTGTTTACCCTCAAAGAGCTGAACTTATTTTTTGTATTTAATTCATTTAAACTTTTTTAACAAAAAACAAACAAAACCAAAACCACACTCTCTTTGTAAAATGCCCGTACCTGAAGTCACCCACCGAGCCAGGCACTGGCGCCGTCAGGGGGAGATGGAGAGCACAATCGCCTGGGGCGGTGCACAGCACGGGCAGGAGAAGGTCGTAGAAATGCTTTCTGCAAGGTCTCGGAGCATTTAAACGCTGAAAAAAACTGGCATCTCAATAGGAGATTAAAAAAAAAAAAAAAAAGGGGAGAGAAAAACAAAATACTGTGGAGCTTTACAAATGCTCACTTTAGCTTCCTGGGTCATAGCTGATCATTTCTGAACGCTTTGCTAGTAGCTTAAGTTTCAAATCCTTAATTATCATACTCACAAACCTTTCGTATTTGTGTTGGTGTTCGTAAATGACTGCAGTAATTACTCTCTCACCTGGAGATGGTCTCAGGACACATTATCATTTTGGGAGGCAAAGCTGTGATTAGGCATATCCAAATGTGTCAGGTCCCCAGCTGCACAGGATGCATTTTCCATGCTTCACCAGCAATCTGATTCAATGTCAGTATATTCAGCTCATATTGAAAAACCTCTCTGACTTTTTAGCGTATTACTTTGGCTGAGAAGAAATTCTGGCAAATGCTACTCCCTCCCCACTGACTGACATAATTGTCAAAAAAGCCACTGACTTAACTCTATGAAGATGGCAAAAATACAGCTGTTAGCTAAATGAACACTAAGGATTTGAACAGAAATGCTGAAAGCAGGAGAGACAAATCTACAACTAAAGCTTTCCCTTCTAAATAGTATTTTTTCCAGTACTCTTTGCCAGTTCAATTCTTTCAACATACAGCAAGGACAGCCTCTAAAATTACTGAGCTTGCCTCCCAACCTGCATATTTCTTACTCCATGTTGTATAGTTGGTTATGGTTACTATTTAGGTTACATTTCTATCTATGAATGATCAAAACTGGCACAGCCACTGATATAATCAGCCCTATTGTGCCCCTCCCAGCTCTTACTCTCATGCCAGCACAAGCCTGAATTCTCCTACATACCAGGCTGTAATTTTATCACCAGCTGGACCCTAAGGGAGAGGCAGCAACCACAGTGATTTAGCATCAACCTGACCTCAATACAGAAACAGAATGAATGTTTACCTAGACACACAGGAGATAATTTTCACTGTATCTAGAAGCTTTAGGGGACTCCTTTGCCCTATGGAATTATTATTATCATTAAAACTCACTTAAGGGTCGGCTGTTAATGGCAAAAGGCAGAGAGCTGAAATCAACTGGCACACAGTTAAAGAGAGAAAACTCTTAAAAATGTAGGATTTTGCAACTTAACGGAGCTCAAAGCATTATTATCCATAGTAGACTTCTGCAGCATAGCTTTGTTTTTTTCCTTATAAAAAACCCCCAAAACACAGCATCTTTTTTCAGATTAAAAAAATAATTAAAAATTCCCCAAACCTCGACTTGTATTCTGCTCCAGTTTTGTTTTCAGTCTGCAGGGTCATGGAGCAATACTCCAAGGGAAGCAAATGACTGAGATCTGAACTGATTAAGGCTGAAGCCTTAAAAGACAAGTTGTCATGCACTATTTGCTACTTCGCTGCTGACTTGAGAACATTCAGCTCATGTGCATGTTCTCCTTTCCCATCTGCCCACTGCTTCAGCTTCTCTGACAGTTGCACATTTACAGCACAAACATCTTTGATATATTAAGAACTAAGTGCAGGGCAGCATAAAACACACAGTGCTTTTCATCAAGGTATCAGAAGTACTACTCTATTGACTATTAATCTTTATCTGTGAGCTTAACTTATTAAAAGACGCCATTTTAACATAATAAATAATCTAACTATGTATGGTAGCCTACTGCAACCAGAGACATGTACAATTTCACTCTCCTTTGCTATGGAGTATTAGGCTCTGTTTATACTCTTGATAGATCTGTATAAATCTATAGCAATGAAAATCAATCCATCTTTATAAGCTGCTAGCACTATTAAATGCAGAAAAACAGGCAGCTACAGCTAAAAGGAAGAGTCAATAAATTTAAAACTTTGTACCTAGAGTTTATCAGCTTTCTCTGAAACAATATAGGTAAAAATATGTTATCAGTTCAGACTGTTTAAGTGGATTTATTTCTCAAGCTAGAAAAACCACACACTTGGCATAAAACCAGATTTAAATCAAACAAGAATCACATGTACTTGCCTTTTACATTGTTGCTTGTTTCTAGCCATTTTTTAAAACAGAAAACCTACCTATTATCCTTTCATGCATATAATTTATATCCACAGAACAGAAAGAAAAATTTTTGTTTTACATGATCCTTTTATCACATCTTTAAGAATAAAAAGGGTTATTTGGAACGGTATGAATACCCTGAACTCTCACTGGCTTGAGGTGGGAGTCAGGTGCATTCACTAAGCAGTTACTCAAAAACTCAGCAACTTACAGAATCAGTCCCTGCACAACCCTCAAAATGCTTCACCAGTCTTCTTCAATGAGACAAACTGCTTTGAAGGAAAAAATAGCAGTATCTCTCATCAGCCACATTAAGGAACTGATTCAGGAATGAAAATGGCTTGCCCTACAACAGCTGGACTAGCTCCTGCTCTAGTTTTTCTTCCCTGTTCATGTTTCCATCTCCACTACAGGAGCAGCTCTGTTGCTTTGACATAGCCACTTCACTTTGTCTACCTCATAAAAAACGATGCCAACTTTGGGCTGCCTTAATAACATACACTGAAATACAACAGTTCAGCAACTGCTGCTGGAGAACCTGAGTCATCCCTAAGTAGCAGAAAACTCTATGGAGCACAGAAACCACTATCACTGCTCCATAATGGAGCACTAATCTGGATAAAACAGGCAACCTGAGGAAAGCTGTGTTTGGGATTAATGAGCCCATGCAGTCACTAGTTATCATGGGTTACATATTATGGATCTCTGATTAGTTTCCCTTCTATTCCTAAATTTCCAGGCAACCATTGCAGCCACAGAAACTGAGCATACCTGTTATCTGATAACAACAGTTCAAGATATGCTATTTATTAACCCATTAAGGTATTTTTTTATATCTCTCTATCCTTGCACTTCCCACTTATTTTAGATAAATATATCATGTTTAATACCAGATCTGGATTCAGTACCTATGTACATGCATATATATATAACTATACATGTAAAGAAGTCATGGCCATTTCGTTGTAATAACATACTATAATAAAACAACCAACCAAAACCAGAGAGGCAGCTGAGAATAATTACTTTGCAAACTAATGCAAAGTTACGCCCTAAGCAGTCACCATAAGGGGAGGGACTGATCTTTGTTCCATTCTCCTACTGACTTCAGTACTTGTCAGACTGTGTCAAACTAATTCAACTTGTTAAACCAGCAGAAAACTAGTATACTGAACAGTGTTTTGCCAGGCTTTTGCATTGAATCACCTCAGCATAAGGTCCAGCAAAAGCCAAAACAATGGTTAGACCACAGGGCCAAGGCACAGGGGTCAAGGGATTGGGACCTCTCCTATGAGGATGAACACCTTTAGCTACATTGAACGTCACTCAAAAAACCCCCACCAAACTATTTCATGCATTTTTGCTACTGATTTAAAATGATCAGTTAATTCACTATTTCCAAGTTTGGTTTCAGTGAAGAGTAGCAAGCTACATTCCTCCTTTTCCCCTTCCCACCAATATATCACACCTAAATCCTGACTGGAGAGATTTTCATGTTGCATTGCAAGTGAAATTACAGTGACTGGTTTTTCTACATACCTCTTGCTATGGTTTTCATCCTTTCACACTTTTCAAATACTAATCGCATTAGTTGTTTTGCAATGTCTTTGGACAAGAATATTGGTTCTACAACACAGATATGCAAGTACGAGGGAGGGGAAAAGAAAAAACTTTTATTTACTGTTTTTAAGTAAGATTTATAAATAGTAGCAGTAAATTTACAAATAGCATTTCTACAACAGGAAAAAGCAATAGCAAGCAATAAATGTACCTGTTTAACAGCAGGCTCACAAGCACTACAGGCTAATGCCTCTCTGTGTTAAGCACCATGCTGTCATAGCTGCCTACTAGCAAGTAATACTTTGCAATAGCCTTCCTAGGCTAAGTAGTAATAATGATCTCTCAGATATCTCCTGGTACTTCGAGCAATTATTCCTTTCCCCCCTCTCTGCAGGTGGATCCATTTTCATCCTCTATTTCCCACCTCCAAGTGTTACATGCACGTGGTTTGCATATCTCTATCTGAAAGTCTTTTGGCCAGCTCCTGCCAAGCAGAGAACACACTTGTACAAAATAGTAACAACAGATTGTAAGTTATTAGAAGCTGGAGAACAAAATTACGGATATTCACATAAATGGAGTAACATAAAGAAGCAACAAGAACAGATGTAATGGTTAATTTACTAAACACAATAGGTGGAGTTAATGCCTAAAAGCTTTCAGATGCCAGTCCAGCCCCACAGTGGGTTGCTACTCTCCCCTCCATCACCTACCTGTCCTAGCAATGAAGGACTGGGATAAACTCTTCATGTACTACCAGGATGGAGACTTCTCCAAACACAGGAATTCCTGAGATATTGATGTATTCTGCAAACATACAGGACTGTAGTATCACTGCTTGATTCTTCCTATCAATTCTCCCTCTATTGCTGCAGCCTACACAGCAGATGCCAGATCCACCATGACAGCAAGTGAACTGCACAGTCTCTGCATTGCCACTGGGAAATTCATTACCCATACTTGACCATTTGAGGGACAAGGCCAAATACAGCACAAATAATTGATCCTCATCTCCAGAAATACCTAAAATTCTGCAAAATTCTTATTAGAAACAATCCACAGGATGATGTGCATTACCTCCTGCTTAGAGGATTTGCTCCCGTATGCATCCACGATTTACTACAAGCAGCATTATTTGCGGCAGTTCAGCCACACAACAGCTGCATGTGCCAAGCTGGGATGAGAATCACTGCTGACCCACTTCTCCCAGTACAATTCCAGACTGTATTTGATTACTTACCCAGCTCACAAAAATTAGAGTGGGAGACTTGGAAAATGTTCTGTAACAACAATTAAGATGGAAGCTTAGTTCTAAATCAACACAGGAACTTCTCTCCTAGTCCAGAATATTAACACTGTTTTGACATGGAGCACAGTGTTCATTTCCCACTGCTGTTCATTATCTTCACACTTTCCTATGGAAGATAGACCTGCTTGAAATAGGTTGTTAACTGGCAGCAGACTTCTGACCTTTGCATCAAATGCAACATCTCATGATATGTAAAATAAAGAACAGTTCATAGAATTGTAATGCAAAAAAAATTTAATTTTTAAACAAAATGTTCATGATACGGAAGGTCACAATACAAAGTTCATAAACACAATACAACACAAGTTGAAAAGCCTTTTTTGATTGGAAGTGATTTTTAATACAAAGACTACATGCCAACAATACTTATTGTACAAAGTTTGACAGTGGATTCATATATTGACTCCCTGAAAATCCTCTCAGTTTGAAGAAATATTGAATATTAAGGTAATGCCTGAAGTGGATTCAAGAAATTCAGAGTTACATTTGTGTCCACCCTCAATTCTAAGCACTTGGATTGGGCTTCTCAGTAAAAAACAGACAGTAAAGGCACACTGTGGTTTGAAAGCAAGGCTAGAGATTATAGCCTTTACACTTTCTGGGTTTTGCCTGGGTGTTCTATTAACACTCAAACATGCAGCAAAAATAATCTAACCCTCTTGAGGCAGTACAGAATGAACAGAATATTAAAGTCTGCCAAAAATGTAACCCATCTAACCTATAAAGCAGTATTACTATTCTTATGTATTTCTGAGTGTTTCCTCAAATCCTTTGAGGTTACACATTTTAGAAATGAAGTACCTTTCTCCAAGTTATTTGTTATTTCACTCCTGACAGAACTAGTGCATAATGCATGTTTAAGATCATTATTTGTCTTCATCAGTTTGGCTGATTATGGAAAAGAACAGATGCACTGCTAAAAAGCTGAAGCTACTGGCCAAGTCAGTTACTTGCTTGTTTTTCAACAGAGATTTCCAATTTAGAAAAAGAAGGTTTGAAGAAAATGCTTACTTAATCTTTTAAAAATTACTGGACTGAAAGCCTTGCATATCCAATTCTGGCATAAAGTGTTCTTCAACATTAAGTTATAAAGTCCAGACAGGCCTATTGCAATTATTAACGCAAGTCTTGCCACAGGGCTGTAAATCACTGCACTCTGGTTTAATCACATCTACCACAACTAGTTCTGTTGGTGAACCATGTCAATTCCTATGGGACTATTATACAACTCAAAATTAGTTGACAGAGTTTGGAGAAGTTATAGACGGACACTATGAAAGACTTCCAGCAGCACTGGTCTGCACATAAACACAACTATCCAGCTTACACTAAACATTTCTAAAACTACACAGAAAGCAGTAGTTTTACTACATTTTACCACATATTGGTTCCCTGAGAAGAAAGGTGCTTTAACTACAAAGGTCTTTGGAATGCCATCAGAACAGTGAATAAACAAGCATTTCTTGAACTGCTACTGCAGAGACATCTCCTACTTACATGTTGATCAGACTTGTTTGGACATTTTCATTCAAAATAAACCTTATACTCCACAAAACTGGCAGTGGAATGGGGGCAAGAGATGATGAAAAATAGTCTAGTACTAAAACTGGTTTTATCTGTGATTTGTTATTACAAACTGGAATGCATAGTTATGCATTATTATGATTATTATTATTATGAACACAAAGTCGTTAAGAGAACAGTTTACATCATCTGTTTAACCCATAATTAGGATTGTTTTTTGAAAACTTTAAAATGATACAACAAGTTTTCAAATATGTTTTTGGAAAGCATGCAAATTTTTTTTTTCCCCAGGGGCATAACTTATGTTTATAGTGAACATGACAAACACAAAAATTAAGACTTCAAATACAATAAAACAGCGCACAGCAGAAGAATGAAGTCAGGAATCATTTTATTTCCATCCAGTTTTGCAGGTATTAAGGATGGTATAAGAGTTTATCCCACCACTATAATTTATGAAATTATTACATCCCTAGGAGAGGCAAAGCTTATAATGCTTCCCGTCTTTTCCTCCCAAGTGCTTATAAGCTGTGTGATTATTTAGTTTGTTTTACCTGTGCCTTTCTGTCCCTATCCAATACAAACGGTCCTCATCTTCTCCCCAGTAACTGGGTGTGGAGAAGCAGCACTGAGGCAGTCAGTAATGAGAAGTTATAAAATTATTACTCAGCAACAGACACTACACTAACACCTGGGATGCTCACAACATACAGAAGACAACTTTGCAACTACATTGTATTCTGTTTGCCACCATTGCCTCTGCAAATCAGTAATGTAAGATTAGTTGTCTGGTACGTGAGTACAACAGTTCTTTCAGATTCCTCTGATTCCTCCCAATTTCTAGGCAACAATTTATTTTGTATTTACTATTTTTAAGACAAAATGCTGAAACTGGTTCTAGGTATTTAAAAGCAAGATTCAAATGACATCTTCCACAATTACTGAATTAATGCTTAGTACTTGTCAAAAGCTTTAAAAATTATGTTGAAAAATTACTTTCAGTATACCCCATGCAAGTAAACTGCTCAAATAGTTTAAAATCTTAATTTAATACATTCTAAGTTAGTGAAGAGTTCATACTTAGAAACTAATTCCATACAGTTCTTAGAACTCATATGGCAGGAGATGAAACTGTTTAAAATCATCACTATCAACAGAAAAAATTCTCATAGGAAAAAAGTATGTACACTCTCATGATAGTCAGGCAATCATCTCTTCCATTTCCAGAGTACCATAAACATTTAACTGAATCATTCCAATCAGCAGAACCTAACCAACCATGTTTTAAATTTTTCAAAAATTTTTACCTGTAAAAGCCTGCCTTTTTTGTTTGAATCTAAATAATTTTTTCTTTTCCAATACAATCAACTCAGTTCAATGCATTTAAGACTGATTTATATAATTGTTCTTTCTCCTTCACTTCTACCTATACCTCTCTACCTTTAGAGAGGTATTAAGCTAAAGACTTGTAGAATACCATGATGCAGTTTCGTTTCAAACTTACGACTTATCTGAACACATCTGCAAACGCTCTCTTACACGAGGTGGAAGTGTTTTTAACAACCTTTCTTCTACAATTAGACTACTTCGCTTTAAGAACTGACATTCTTCCAGTTCAGCAGGAAGTGATTCAAGATAGTTTCCAATGAGCTCTAATTGAACAAGATTCAGTAGCTGACCCACAAAAGGGGACAAATTCATCAGACTGTTATTTCCCAGAAGAAGAAATTGCAGCTTTTTGCACTGAAACAGTCCATCAGGCAGCATTTCAATCTAGAAAAAGGAAAGAGAAGAACAAAAATAGGGTATGTTAGAAGCTGTTAGCCTACGCACAGCTGCACATTTTGACATTTCCTATTTTCATTTTTGGGTAAAAGACCCTCTCAGTTTATGAAAAAATAAGAAAAAGGAAGACTGTAATGGTTCTGTCGTTATGTGATCAAGTGCTTGAGCGCACTGCAATGGTTTTATCACAGGTTTTGTTACGAAGCTGCTTAGCTCCTGGCAGAAGTCAAGACAAGCATGGAGGGGGAAGCACATACGCGCATGCATGCGCAGAAGTGCATGCAGAGGTGTGCAGGTGGCAGGGGAGATAAAGAGGCTACTCTCCCCTAAGAGTCACTTAGTGAAGGGCAAACACAGACTGTGGAGAGACAGTAGCAGGCTGTGTTGTGAAACCTGAACAAGCAGTTATCTGGGCAGTACAATAGTCCTGGTCCACACTACTGACAAATAACTTCCAAACCCAACCTCACCAGTGAAAATAATCATAAGCCTCAAAAGAAGTGTGAAGTCACAAGCCTGAGCCCCACACTAATGAGCCAGACAGTTTAGCACTGATGATAAGGTTACCAACCATAATTATTTCCCTCTTCCCAACTAGACAGCTGAGCTGCTCATCAACAAGCTGTTGATCCATTACATCTTTCAGTTTCACACTTTAAGGTAAAAGTTTAACACTGTTCACTTCCATTAAAATACTGCATAGGATACACAGTTGCAGGGGAGGGATGGTATATTTCTGCAGCCACATTAACTTGTACTATCTCTGCATCAAGCCCTTGAGTTGTTACAGACCAGGATAGTACTTCTTCAGTATTATGTGAGCTTTGCTGATATCAAAGTTTTAGTAATTAAACAACCACCACCCCTTTTTTCAGCTTTCTGGGTTTACTTTAATCATGATTACCACAAAATGATTTTTAGCCAGAGACTGTTTCAAAAGAAACAGCAGATTAAGTTTTGGGTTTGTTCTTTTTTTTGAGTAGTAATTCAAAGTTCTACTTACGTGGTTCTTTGTCAAAGCCAAGTATTGCAGATTGGTCAGAAAACCGATTTCTTCAGGGATGGAGGTTAGCTTATTATAGCTAAGATCCAAATAGTGTAATTTTTTACAAAGAAATAGCTGCAATGGTACATTTTTAATATTATTATAATTTAGATACAATTGTTCCAGGTTTGATAATGCACCAATCTGCACTGGGACATATGAAATACTGTTGTGCCACAATTTTAAGCAAGAAAGATTCTTAAGGTGTTGAAAACTAATTATTTCTTCCACTGTTCTGAGATTATTTTCTTTTAAGTCAATTTCATGCAAATTGTTTAGGGTGAAAATGGAGTGGGGAATGCGCTCTAAATCACAGCAGATTAATTCCAAGGTTCTCAGGTTTACCAGCTTCTTCAGGTTATTTAGCACTATCAGTTTATTTCCCTCATTGTTGATAGACAAGTGTTGTAAAGAAGGCAGAAGATCTGTAACCACTTGAGGTATACGGGAAAGGTTGTTTTTTAAGTGAATCGATCTCAGATTTTTTAGCCCCTGAAAGGCTTCATTGTATGTGGAGTTGTGATGATCTAGCATGAAATGTCCTGTTAAGCACAATTCTTGTAGGTTTTTTAGATGAAAGACCCAAAATGGGATTCTTCCCATCTCGCTGGATTTCAAGCGCAATGTTTTCAGATTTTCCTCTAAAAAGCTGACTGCTGGATAGTCCATTGTAAGAGAGGAATGGTAAACATTGAGTTCTTTGAGATTGACAAGCTGAGTCACAGCTGAAGGAAGTTTGGCTTCAGGAATAAGTTCCAGGCTTAGGACTTCTATTTCTGTCAGTTCAAAGACACTGTCTGGAAGACCATTTAACATGAAAAGGTGAAGTTCAGTCTTGTCTTGGGAATTTCTTACTAGTTTATTTTTCAGTTTTTCCACTGACCATTCATTGTTAAGATTTATCTGTTTGAGTTCATTTTCACTCAAATCAGACAGGAATATTGAGAATCGTTGGGAATAAAGAGGATCATACTGATCTGCCAAGTGGAGAATAAATGCAAAGTCATTCTTTACATCTGGTATATCAGTGTAATTACTTTTCTCTCTCAACTTCTCAAACGAATATTGCTTAAGTGAACTTCTTAACATCCACCACAAACTGTAAGTACAAGTTAATCCATAGAAGATCACTAAAACAACATAAAATGAAGCCAAAACTTTAAAAATCTCTGCTAGTGAATAAACACACTGGTACCTTTTGTAGCCTGTAAAGGCTTGAACATTAACTACACAATCAATTTCAAGTGTAATAAATGATAAATAGTAGGGGACATAAATTATTATTATGACAACTACAAAGACTTTCACTATAATCTGTTTCATATACACTGTATATACGACATCCTTTTCTTCGGCATGTACTCTGAATTTCTTCACTTTTTCAAATATAGCTTTAGCTTGTTCCCCTTCTTTTTTGTCAAGAACACTTGAATTTTCTCTTCCAGTTGTTTCCAAGCCAGGTTGCGAATACGGCAGGGACTGCCTGCTGGCCCCTATGTCTCCAGAACACCCGGGTGATGAAATCACTGTTTTGGATTTGGCTGTTGGCAACTTCCTCGCAGACTGCTCAGCAACTGTTTCTGAGAGGGCACGCGTTGTCCATGGAGAATCAAAACACTTCTGCAGAACAGCTACAAAGTGCTCAAGCCTGGAACTTGTACTAGGATAGTAAAGCCAGAAATTACTGCAAGCTGCAAAAATAAAGGTATGCAAAAGCACTAGGTATGGGAAAAATTTGGCAAACCAGTGAAGCTGTCTCTCATAACATACTGCGTCAATATAGGAATACTGCTGCCGATGGAGATAATTCTGGATTTTAAGCGGGATGATTATTGGTGCTGTAGAGCTAGCTGTCACATTAAGGTTGGCTTTAACTAAATCCCAAGGCACAGCACAATGATTGTCAAATTCTAGCTTGCAAGGAAGACAACACAATACTCTGGTTTGAGTAAGCTGGAGAGCCCCAGCGAGCACAGCAACCAGCAGCATTATCATGGTGAGGTAATACCAGAAGACATCCCACCACGGTTTTAGTATGTGGTAGGATGACTGGGCATCTGCTAAGCATTTGAGTTCTGTTAGCGTGATCATGACTTTCACCTGTGAGAGAACAGCAGCTGGCAGAGGAAAAAAAAAAAGAAAGACACTGTCAAAGAATTGCTAAAAACAACTTATCTCACCATTAAATACTTGAAGCTTATTACTGTTTTCAGAGTTTTCAATATGTGTAACATTTGGCCTGGTCCCCAGAGCATAGCAAAAGGATCCAAGACCTCCTGGAACCTGACCCTAGCCATCATCTCATGAATTTATTTTAAGGAAAGGTACTTGGAATACAAAAACTTCAATCAACAGTGAAACTATCATCAGAGATTAGGAGAAAGTATATTTTGACCAAACATTTGGGTACTGTTAAAGCAGAAGCAACTTACGTAACAGAAGTGATTTCTTATTTACAAAGAATTCCAAAATCAGAGTGATACATTAACATAATGGGCCTTGTAATCTAGTATCTTCTACTAGATTAAATCATCTTACCCAATTAAAAAAAAATTCTCAAAAACCACTTTGCATTACATACTCATATATAGATCTTCTCCCATCAAGACAATTTAGCATATTGACAGAATGAAAATTAAACTAGCATAATTATTGTTCAATAGTGTCATATATAAATAAAAATGTAATTCTCAGAAGCAAAGATTTGACTCATACTCACTTTACTAAAGAAAATAAATTACACAGCACTGCTCAATCAGGAGGTCTACACCTTTTAAAATTCCTCGGACATGCCATCTTTACATTTGCCTTCATTCTGAATGGAGAAAACATTTAATATATTATTTTTATGTTATAATATATATTTATTATTTTTATTTTATAATATACTTATAGTTGCTTCACCTAAATAAAGAGCAAACATGTCAGCTTTCATTAGAACTGCTGCCTCATTGTGGATCCATTAAGCTCCACACTGCTACAGCTACATAAAATGGAACAGTACATACTCTCATATATGATCATGCAGAGTGTCAAGTCAAAGTTTTGCAGTCACATCAGCACAAAAAAAATCCCAAGGAAACTGCCTACACCCAGCCCTGTTTCAACTGAGAAGTAATTTGTTTTTTCCCAAGTAACTATGAACTTGTTACTGGGGAGACCAACCCTCACCTGGCTATAACCTCCTTTCAGGTACCTGTAGAGAGTGATAAGGTCCCCCCTGAGCCCCCTCTTCTCCAGGCTGAGCCCCCCCAGCTCCCTCAGCTGCTCCTCACAGGACTTGTGCTCCAGACCCTTCCTGAGCTCTGTCGCCCTTCTCTGGACGTGGTCCAGCCCCTCAATGTCTTTCTTGCAGTGGGAGGCCCACAACTGGACACAGGATTTGCAGCCTCAGCAGTGCTGAGCACAGGAGGACCATCACTGCCCTGGTCCTGCTGGCCACACTTATTGCTGATGCAGGCCAGGGTGGCCTTGGCCTTCCTGGACACCTGGGCACACTGACAGCTCATGTTCATAATATATCAGTACTGTACATTTCAATTCCAAATGGACTTGACAGATTGTTTTAGAAAGTCAAACAATTGCTGAACTAAGGTAGAACCTTATTCTTACTCCACATTCACATGTGAAATGGGGAGGATGACTGAAAGTTAACCCTTTTCTTACATTGACAAAGCTGGTTTTAATAGAATGCAAAAACTTACCAGGCCGACTCAAGGGAAAGCAGTTGAAGGAGGACTGGATAGTTCCAATACACTCCTGGAGAGAAAATAAAGTGTCATCAAATCATGATATATTTGGACTCCAAAAACTGAGTATAGAACAGCAGCTCATTACTCCTTCCACAGTAGCATTTTAAAATCCAACTTATAATGAGCAAAAGCTCTAATGATCTACAAGATGCCATCCCCATCAAATTAGTTACTTGGTCACCATCTGAAAATTGCTTTTCCTGAAGTAAAGCAATAGTCTCTGTATTGTCCCCTTTCTAAGTACTAAAAGCCATGTTAGCTCAACAGTATTTGCATTTACATAGTTTTAAGTCCTGCAGCTGAGATGCTCTAACCATAGCTGAAAAATAGCAATTTCTTCAATCACTCCAACTCAACGTCCAGAAGCACATCTCATAAATGCCTTTAAAATTAATTCTTTTGTTATAATTCTGAGCCATTGAATATAAATTTGTAGATATAAAAGCACAAAAATATACCAAACCCATTAAAATTAAGGCTGTCATTCTGCAAAGAATATGAGTCAAGTCTTGACTCAAGACAAACATGCTTGATTTGAATGTAGACAGAAAAAAAAATTAAAACCTTTTTTTCCATTTCCAACCTCAGATTAAAAATCAGTCAACTCTTGTCACTTGAACTTTGTTGTAAAAATGAAAGACTTGGGACCTCTGTTTGTTAGAGGTTCAGAATCTGATGGAATTTTTCTTTCCCCACCCTCAGAATAAGGAGCAAATTGTCCTAGCCCAGGCCATTTGTCTCTAACAAAAGAAGCAAGAGTACCGGTGATTAAGGGTGGGGGAGAAGGGCACACTGGTTTTTGGGAGTCGGCATCGAGAGACGGCGGAGAGAGAGAAACCCCGGAGTCTTGGGTTTCTTTCTTGCCTTTCCTGCTGCTTCCCTTTCCCATACCTGGATTACAAAGCTTTGATTTTTGGGATTGTTTGTTGACTTTTGCCCAAGAGAGAGACGACATCGCTAGCCGGGGGGCCCCTTACATCGGGCCTTCTGTGAGGGAGCCAGCGGCGGCCATCCCAGACGTGAGAGAACTTTTGTTACATCAGAAGCCCCAGCCAGCAGACGACAAGCCGAGCTTTCGGAGGGACACACCGGAGCCTTTCTTCCCATCCACCAACCCCCCCCTCCGGGGGCATCCCAGCATCGGTCACTCATCTCCTCGCTTGCTGCCTGTAAATACCGGGGACAGACTGTGTGTGTGTTTGTGGGGGGTTTTGATCCAGGAGTTTTTTATTTGTTCAGTCTTGGTTCTGTTTGTTTTTTTTCCTCTTGAATATACATATATATATCACAGCTAGGAACTGTTATCCTTCCATTTATCATACCTTAATTAAAATTTGTTTTGAAATTAACGGAGACTTGTCTCTCTGTTTTAGTTATAAATTTTTCTAAGTCCTCTAAACTTAGACACTGTTAAAGTTGTAAAGAATACAGTAAGAGGGGAATAACGCAACCAAGGAACAAAGATAAAACTAGCAAATGTTTAACAGTGAAAAACATTTGAAAAGTCGAAATTATCACTGAACTGGCGGAGAGCTTAAAATAGTGTGAAAGGTCTCATTAGCATGAGGATGGGAACAATTCTTTTCCTGACAATTATGTAAACCTCACCAAGGACTTGGTCAGATACTAATGCTTGAAGAAGGTATTTTATATAACTAAATGCTTACTGGAGCATTCTTGGGGAATAAGGCATACCTGTTCACTATAAAGGACATAATTTAGAGAACAATAAAAAAGCTAACACTCTTTGATAAAGTATTTTCCCTAAAAGTTCCAAAAAGGAAAACAGAAAATGAAACCTAAGCCAATTCTGTGAAAAGCATATTGGTATACTTGAGAATATGCATCACCCAATACACCTTCTTCAAGCAATAACATAATGCTAAAAAAGTTTTTTTTTACAGATTGAGAACTCAGAGTGAGACTGACCTGTGTAACTTCGTAAGGTCTGTTTCTATAAAATGCTTTTTTCGTCACCTCTCTGCCTTGCAATGGAAAGCTGTCAGTGACTATCAGATCCCAGGAAAAAAAGACTACATTCTTGCTGTGGTTTTACAAGACTTTCTAGCAGAAAGCAAGTGTCACAATACCCAGTATTTAAATGTTCAAACTGATCTAGTGAATGGCCACCTTTTAAAGCCTTCCAATGAAGTATGTGTATCCATTACAATTCTGTGTATAGGAAATAAAGCTTCCCATCGGAGGAGTATGCAGTATATACAAGTGCGAGGTAAATATGTGAATTATTAATGATCATTTTGCTAAAGACATTTTGCTTTCAAATCCTGTCTGTATGCCAAGAGTGACTAAACAAATGGAATAATGCTGAGCTGTAATGGTTTGATAAACCTCATCTCCAGAAGCTTTCAACTCATATCAAAGCCATGAAAGCTTTTCAAAGTGGCCTAATTCAATTGGCAGTCTTTCTGAGAAGACGCGAGAGTGAAGTTTAGCCATAGGCAAAATGATGACTTCAGGAGAGTTACTCCAGACCAGTACAGAGACATAAGCCAGAAAAATAAAGTAATAAAGATCACTAATATCTAGGCAATTATTAGTTACTTCAAGATTAAATTTGATCCATAGAAACATATCCAGAATGTGAATAAAAGGCTCTCATTTTGAAAAATATTATCTATAAGCGAACACCCACCACCACCCCTAGCTACCAAAAGGTTACTTAACATCACATTTCTCTGCCATTTGGTCACTGCTTCCATAATTTTAGGCACATTTGGTTAGGGATGGCTCTGCAGCAAGTTAACTGCCTTGCTTGTCCTCCCCAAAGGGTATTCAACTGGTGTT
Organism: Formicarius rufipectus; assembly: GCA_013399695.1. Lineage (NCBI taxonomy): Eukaryota > Metazoa > Chordata > Aves > Passeriformes > Formicariidae > Formicarius > Formicarius rufipectus. Next base: position 579,700 of record VXAU01000136.1, read on the forward strand.
TTTGACACACTAATCAAAATAGATTTATAGAACTAAAACATACCCTGACAGGTATGCCTGTGGCCCCTCTATGTTGCTCTTTTCTCCCTTGAAGAAACACAGCCACCAAGTTTTCAGCCAATCTCTCTAGACTCAAGTAGTTGCTTCTCAACTTAGGAGATGCTGACATTCTTAGTAAATATGGCAATTTTCTTTCAAAAGTGATTCCTGAACTGTAGTATAAATTTAGCTTCTACCTAGTTTCTAAAGGAAAATTAAGTTCAGTAATGAACAAAACACATAAACAGTTTGCCTCATAGGCAGTTTTGAGACTGCCCTATGGAATTCCTACTACTCACTTATCGTTTCACCTGCACAGCCTGAACCTCCATCTGCAAATAAACTCTCATGAAAATTTCTAAACACAACAAAAATAAACAAACTATACACATATTCATTACCCAATACACATCTTTCCTGGCAAAACATTCCCCGTCTATTGGCATGCTACTGTTTCCTTTCTCAAGCATTCTCTAAACAATAAACAGCCAGGTACTGCAAGAGTTCTGGTGCAAGTCTGACTTCAGAAAGAATGATACCACCATACTTCCTCTTAGCAGAAGCATTCAGATGACTCCCTCTCCCCTTTTTAAGCAGTAGGCCACTCAATTCAGACTTTGCATTTGATATACAGTCTTGCAGGATCCGTGCTTTGGTCACATCTGTGCATGGGGAGATTCAGTTGCAGGACCTTTTTGATGGGGATTGTGGTTTTGAATCGGTATTCCACTGAACTGGGAACATACAAACAAGATTAATCTTCTTTCCAGTTCCTTCTGAAGAAGGTCACAGGTGATAATTAAACATGTGTAAGTGATTATCCTCTTGTATTTAAAATAAACTCAAACACATTCCCACACTCTACAATAACCAGCATATTCTTCAAGCACCTGATGTTCGAGACTACACTTTGCCATATCAACCTCTCAAATAATCAAGACCTAAAGTCCTCCCACACACTCGGGAGACTTTAATTACAATGAGAATCTCAGCCATCTGTACCTGGACTGACCCTAGCCCTAACCCTTTATTAAACACTCCTGCTCTCAAGACAGCTGAACATAATGTGTAGAACAGTAATAGCAAAGTCCTATGCTGTTTAAGAAGCAGTCCTTGCTCTCTGGAGAAGGCTTATACAAGACTACACAGTCAAATAATTTCTGGGGAAAAAACTGTAAACATAGTTTAAAATTTAGTAAGTTAGGCTACACTTATTTTTACTTTACAAGGCTTGGTCTTGTCTGCTACTGCTTCAGAGTCAACTGCACAGCACACGTGCTGCTAAAAAAATCTTGCAAAAATCAAGTAACTACTACTCACCCCTACCACTACTACACCTTCATCAAGATGAGAAAAACAAGATTCCAACATGGCAAGTGTATTCTATTTTCCTCAGCTACCTAAAAGCTTGAACATTCCCAGGTTCAACACAAAAGGCCTTAGGAGAAAATAAGCGAACTTAAAGATGGCTTCACCTAAACTCAGAATACACATCTTTATTTGCTTACTTCCTTTCTCTCTCTGGTACACTTAATGCAAGAAAAATACTTTATTCTGCAGTGTAATCTAAATTGAAAATATGCCTTAGTCTAATTCAATTTGCTTTACAAGCACAGGACTTACTCTTGAAATCTGACTGTGCAGGATAATACATTACATTATGCATTTCCATCCTATGCCTGCAGCACTCCAGAAAAGACCATTGTTTTCCTTGAACCATATTAAGTTCAATTCTTATTAAATACCATTGATAACCAAGCATTGAGCCTTTTCTCTATTAAAGGAAGGCCAGTAAAGAGAGAAACTTTGGTTGTAATACACACCACTAGTCAAATAGTCCCTTACAGGGATGGATCATCTTCAGGTATTTCAGTTGCCTAGGGAGTTAAAATTACATACCTTTAGGCCACAGGATAACAAATCATATCAGTTAGGTTTGCCCAAGTGCATGAAGTTACTTAAGCTTAACTCTGAATAGCAGATGGGAGAGGAAAAAAGTCGACTACTTTGAACATTAAACCCTGTAATGAAGTTGCATTATAAGATATGTATTTAGAAGTTATGTTAAATATATTTTTTAACATTACTGTGTCTCGTAGAGCAATTTTAAATACAAATTCACATTCATATATGAATACTTCGGCTAGTAGGAGCACTTTCTCCAGCCCTCTCCTCATGTTAAGTCCAAGGTGGTAAGGATTGTGTTCTAGCTGAAAGAGGTCACAACCTATGTTCCTAGAAAGGTCTGTACTAGCAAGAAAAAGATTATTTGAACCCAAGTTTACAACCAAATAGACAGTAGGTGAGACAAACAGTTTACACAAAAAACCCTGCTAAGCACAATGTAGAAAAACTGACAAGCAGGTAAGTCTCTGAACAAGTAGGTTTCAGAGTTACACAGGTAAGCCATCTAACGGTAAAACAACTACAGTAAAATGAAAGGTAGACCAGCTTTGGTTTGCACATAATTGCATCAACGTGACTGATCTCTTTGACAGTGAGCTATCTACTTGCCCAGAATGTATCACTCCATTTACAGCCACTGTGCTTTCTCAGATCCCCAAACCAAGCAGAATACAGACTCTGAAGCAAATCTAACATTTCTAGAAAGCAATAGATTGTACTGAGACACTACAGCTGTACAGTTTTCAAACTCAAAGATACATCTTGTTTTAAAAAATTAAAGTTAAGAAACCTATTAGCATCTAAAATAATGACTACAATAAACATCAACACAGGCACCTATTTAGAAGGGTGCTTTGTGTTGGTCATACAATAGAGACATACCTTGTTTCACCCTAATATTTAACTAATCATTTGTGTTCTCACTGGAAACTTTAGCATTCTTTTTATTTGCTCCATTAATTTACATTTCTTCAAGCAGTTGTAAATTTCACATACTGCACTTTAAAAAGAAAATTATAAGAAGACTGCCAAAACACCACATTGGTATTGCCCACTAAAAAATAGCTCTGCTATCGTAAGTCTCCTTAGCAATTCCTAAAGAAACACAGCAAACCTCACTAACAAAGTTACTGAAAAGAGTTCCATAAGGTTTGAAAAAGAAAAAAACTATAACAAACTGGAGCAGTTGTGACTGGAGGACCATGGCACACTGAGGTGTTAGTGATCCACCCTGAGTAGTTAACAGGTTCAAACCTATGCTGTGCAGATCTTTTGTCCACAGGATGAATTTGGCCAGATCGTAAGAGGAGTCTGTAGGTGAGCTTTGTCTCCTGAACAAAGTTGGTTTAGGACCTGTGTTCACTCTTTGTACTTCCATCAAGACCGCGTATGCTGAGCAACAGCCTTCTACTGGGCAAAACTTCCTTTTCTGAGTAGGCTGTCTGAGGAGACCTAACAGCTGGTACAGGTTTTCAGATAGCAGTACTACTACAAGAAATACACTTTTTGATATGAAGCCAAGTTTAATAACTTCAAAAACAGCAGTCAGGGTTTTATCAAGTGAATCAATTAAGAACTTTGAAGTAAAAAACCTCTACTCCATACTTGTAAGACACTGAATAATACTTTGAAGCAAAGCAGACACTACTTCTAACTCTTGTTCAGTAAAGCACTTGAGCATTGACATATCCCATCTCACTTCAATTAAGCAATATTTTAGTGCTTTCCCAACTTTGAGTCAGTGTCACCACAGTATTTAAACAATGTTAATGTTTAATAAAAGGTATTTACTTGGAAAACAGTTTTCCTGTACTGCAAAGGCACTGGCAAAGTAATAATCATTTTCACACTTGCATTGGCATGGGTTGGAAATGATAATTTATCTTGTAAATAATTTAAACAGTCTAGAACAGACAGTTTTTAGTTAAAAATTTTCAAATTCACTCCCTTCTTCAAATATTTTGGATTACTCAACAAAGGCACATCAAGATTGTTTTCATTCAGCTGGGAAACTAGTTTAAAGTGCAAATATTTAGCATTAAAATCTGTATGTGAAATTCTTAAATTTCACCTTGGCAGACCTTTACATTTGGATGCAAATGAACTTCAGCTACCAGAAAATACCTAAAATATTTCACAACCTGAACTACTCACAGACTACAGATATTATCCCAAAAAGACTAAAGCAATAATGTCTGGGAAATAAAGGGTTACATTTTTAGGGGTTTGAAGTAAGAGCTCTAAAATCAATGTCACTTTAATTAAGCCTAAATAAACTCCATGACCATAGATTTCAAGCTGCTGTGCCACAAAACTGAAATGTTGCTTCCATTAAACTAAAATTACAACTCAAACTATTATTACCCAAAGAAACAAAGTATTCGTAACAATCCCTTAAGTCTACTAACAATTTGCAGCAATCAGATTGTGTTACTACCATATTCTTACTGGTATCAAATAACCCTTACTGGCATTTTGAGTCCCTTCAGTTTCTCAAATTCAACTGAATTCTCCATTTCAATATAATAAATTGCATTCCAGTTTACAATATGGAACATACTTAGAAGCTGAGCCCTTATGATGGAAATGCACTCACAATTTATTTCAGGATGTGCAAGTATATTATTGTGAAACAGAATGGCGCTAATGAGAATGAAAGTGAAGATACTCCACTACAAATTTTCTTCACAATTCATTTCTGGTTGTTGAAAGACCCTGAAATCCTCCTGGGCGTACACCAAAAGGGTATGTCAGCACTACACCTCAAACTGCATCTGTAACATCTTATTGAGAGCTACATCATCTGCCTTCCTTGAAGTACAGCCTTTTCATATTGATAAGTTTAAATCAAATATTGGGGGAAACTATTCAAAAACATCATGACGCTTTAGTGCAATACTGAATTACAATTTGATTTCAACTAGTTAGAAATCAAATCCAGAACTTGTTTGTAGCACACTAACAACTCTTGGGGAAAAGAATCCACAAACCCAAGCATAACTACAATAAACTGAAGGCCACTTACCAAGCCTGGGAGAACTCTAATTGGAATTATACAACCTAAACCACTTAAACATTAAAAAGACAGCCTATTTAAACATTAGAATACTAATGCCACTTTAGATTCCTTGCCCTTCTACATGGCTACCCATGGTATGTGAACCAAATAGCTTTATAACCACAGCACAGACCGCTAACTTATCTTTAGAAAGAGTCATTGCTAGAACAAGTGGCAGAATAACATGCTATTGGCAAGGCAGCGGCTAACAGCTGTTATAAGGATGCCTACAGAAAGCATAAATACAGCCCATGGGTTAGTGCACAGGATACAGCCATCAGTGTGAAACATGTAGACAGGCAGCAGAGAGACCCATATAAACCACACCTTATCCCCTTAGTCACATGAAACATCCATTTCTAATCCCAGCTAAGTACAGCTTTAGGGCTTTAGCAGTAGGTATTGGAAGCTGAAGCAGTATTACTAATACCACAGTCCCTTTTGCTACCTGTAGCATGTCAGACAGAACAGGCACAGCAGCAGCTAAAGGAATGTAAGACTTCCCCTTCCACCAACCTTGTAGAAACCCCTTAGAAGAACTCTTACTTGACAGTGATATATAAAGTTCATTTTACAATGCTGAAACAGATGTTTCTTTAGCATTGTTGGTGCTCCTCTAAAAATTGTTCAACATGCTTTCATTAACTTCAAAAAACTGCTAAATTGGTAACTTGCTATAAACAAAAGACAATTTTCTTTTTCTCCCCATGAAAAGCCCATTTTCCTGAAAAATGAAAAAAACCCACAAGTCTGAGCAGCAATTCCCTTCTCTCAAAAGTGTAAGAAAGCATGCATATTAGTACTGCAAATTTCTAACAGTTACATGAATCCTACTGAAGCTGAAAGTCAGTTACATTATGCTAATGTAAAATTCAATAGAATATAAAAACATATGCAAATGTAAAACGCTGTGATAAACATTTTGTTATCTAGCTACAACAGAATGCTTTAAATACTGGGGAAAACCCTTAAAAAAAAACCCTGAACCATATACTAAGTTTACTACTAGGGTCATTCTCCTTTCCACTTTCATTTCATGTCCTTTGCCCTGCTCAGCACCACACATACTGAAGAAAAGTTACGCAGGGTAACTCTTCTGTTCCCCGCCCAGTCAACTGTGCTACATACAGTAGAGAAAACACACACAATACAAACAGACAACACTGAATAAATTCTACAAGTACTGGAAGACTTTGCTACTTAAACGTCATGGGCTTTGCCCTCCCCCTCCCCTTGAAAGTTTTAAGTGAAACAAGGCAGATCAATAAGCCCTGATCTGTTGCCCTCTCTGCTTGGGAAGGTATGTAAGGAAGAATTCTGAGACATTAGAAATAACCGATGCCTTACCTTCCTCCTTCAATAAACAGACAAGGAAAGCTGGGAGTCAGCAGAACACACATACAGCTTAAATGCTTGAAGCCACAAAAAACCACACAGCTCCTAGCTTATTCTAGGACTATCTCAAAGGCATAGTTTTAAATGACCACACTAGGGGCCCATTCGAACACAGTTTACCTTACCAGCATAATTAATTACACTCTTAATGTAAAACTAAGCTTTAGGGAAGCCCCCTTTAATCACTCCTACAGAACTGGTCCGCTGCAGCATTCACCACGGACAAGTTATGAACCGGAGCCAGGAAGGCGCCCCAGTGTCCCCACCGAGCAGACAGCCCGAAGTCAGCCTGATGTCAGCGGGACAGCTCAGCCAGGGCGCAGGAGGAGCTGCCCCACGCCAGGACTGCTACGGGACCAATGACCTGATGGGGACGAGAAGCGCATCGGCCGGACAGAGGGAAAGAAAAACACAACGGAAAGGACGGTTCTTGTCCGTCACGCAGAACTGTCAGGCCCCACCACCGACTTTGCCTCCTCTGTCGCTCCCAAGGAGGCCGGGGCTTGGCCCCCGCCTGCCCCTCTGCCGCGGGCAAGTGCCGCCGCCGCGCCCGGGGCCGAAGGGTAGCAGCTGCCGGGAGGGCCCGGGGCGGAGGGACGCGGCCCCAGGCGACCTGTAGCGCCCGGGTCACCCGAGGACAGGCAGACTCCGGTTACGCAAACCGGAGAGCGGTTCTGGCCTAGCCCCGCCCGCGGCGCCGGGGCGGGCAGAGCCGCGC
>VXAU01000136.1:587050-597055 GCA_013399695.1 Formicarius rufipectus
TCGGTGCGGCAGCCGCGGGCGCAGCGCTCGGCACCGGCTCCAACCGGCGCGCCTCGCCCCGCCCGCCGCCGCCGTCACGTTACCGCCCGCGCCGCCAATGGCACGGCACGGCACGGAGCGGAGCGGTGCGGGGCTGCCGCGCCAACAAGAGCGCCGCGCCCGAGCTCGGGCCCGGCCCCCGGGCACCGCCAGCACACCTGGCCCTGGGGAGCCCCCTCACCGCCGCCGTGCCACAGCTGCGGGGAGGGGAGGGGAAGGGAGGCGGCCGTGCAGACCCACAGCAGCAGCTCCCTCGGGGCTGGCATTTAAACAGCTCGAGCCGTTGCATGAGGTGGAGGAAATGGGAAGGCGATTGTCGCCAGCCGTCAGAAAATAAAAATAGAGACTATGACACTTAGACGATTTAACCACCCCTCTCCCCGGAGGCCTCAGCTGGGTGCGAGCGGAAGGAGCGGGGCCGGTCCGGCCGTGGGGTGCGGGGCCGGGGGTGCTGCGGGCCGTGACCGCGCGGCTCCGTGCGGAATAAGCGACACCCCGCCCGGGCATCGCCGCTGCACCTGTCCTGCAGAACCGGGGGGCTCGTCACCGGGGCCGGGGACGTCCACTGTCCACCACCCTTTCTGACAGGAGCAGGCGAAAGTCCGTACGGCAAGACCCTTCCATAGCGCTTCAGTTCCACTAGGAATCTGATAGCAGTATAATAAAGTTCACAAATAAACACAATGTTTTAAGAAAACTTCAACCGCAGGTTCACTTTACTTTCTCACTTCACCTCCCCTTTCTCCAGCAGTCCCTCCTCCAGATGTACGATGAGGCTGATTCTGTATGAAAGCCTGAAAGAAAATGCTGATTTCTACCTAGATTTCTGCAAAGAACTGAGACAAATGGGCTCTGTCTGCCTCCTCTTAGTCGTGCAAACAGCTCAATCTACTCAAATAATTGTTCTGACATATTTTCATTATTAGTAACTCCATTGCAAGGACCTAGTCAAAACTCTACAGTTATATTGTATAATTATACTCCCTACACTTGCCCTGCTGCAGTAATGCTTGTTCTTTGCCAAGTCATCAATTTTGTGGAAAAAGAGACTATTTTCAAAATACTACTTTTTGTCCATAAAACACTAAAATCCTTTTCTTTACAGCTGTACAAAAACCACCTTCATTTTAAACACTACAGACACTAATTTTTTCAAAAATTAGCAATTTTCAAAATTTGCTCAGTACATATGTAGCTACTAGTATTAGTTTCAACTTAAAAGAGCTATTAAAATATAATATACTTTTGTGGAAGTACAAGTATTGCAGTTGAGACAAAAAAGGAAACAAAACAAAAGTGAAGCTCACTTTTTAGTCCAAACAAGTAGAAATGCAAACGGGTGTTGAAAACAAACAAACAAAAAGGATGTTTGTTTTTCTTGCGTGCAGGCACAGATAATGCATTTATTTTAGGCTGATAGTTTCTATTTAAGGTGATGTACTTTGATAGTAATGTAACCTCAGAGAAGCCACTATTGCCATCACAAAGATGGCACATCGTGCCATTGCCTGCAATTACCACTTGAAGAGTCTGGTGAGGTTTGGTAAACAGCAGAGAGCAGGCCAGCCTCTTCCCAGGAGACCAATTCCCCTGTGTCTCATGACCTGCCTCCTCCTTAGCTAGCTGTATCTCAATTTCCATCATTGAGACAAATTTTCTACTCTATTAGGGGTTCCCTGAGGAATTATTTCATCCATTTTGCTGACACTATTTCCCCTGTGATCAAAATAAATAAAAGTACATCTCTATAATCTTGCTTTCTACTAACTGAAAAATGAAGCATCTGTCTCCAGGACCTGGCACATGTCTTTTTGTCAGTAATACGCTAGGATGGCAAATTAATGTTTAACTAAATTGTAAAAGTAAGAACCGTTTGTGCTAAAAATGGAAGTATTGAGTTAAGACAGAACACTGAAGTTAATGATCATAGGGTTCATAATTGCTTGAGCAAAAGATTGCAACACAATTACCTAGGTTTGTTTTTTCTTTACTCGGATGCTGAGTAGCTCCTGGGGAAGCACAAGGGAAAGACTCAACTCATCAGTCACACCCCACCAATCTCTGAGCAATGGAATCTCAGCAAAGGAAATATTTTGTTAACCACCTACTCAAAAACAATGCTGTTTTAGCAGTGCAGCTCCTGACTGTATACCTAACAGGTCAAGTTCTTCTTTAAGGTTAGCTTAGTGCCAATTAGTTTAGGATGAATTTCTTCGCGTCTTTTTCAAGCAACATTATCTGAAAAATGTTCTTCAAGCTCTGACACCCTTTCTACTTGTTTTTGACAACCATTTATAAGATACTGAAAAACAACAGCTTCACAATCCAGGGAGAGTTTCACACATCTTGCCACATCTTTTTAAACTTAATATTTAGAAGTTACAAACCCAGCTTTGAATATATACATATATATATGTATATATATATTTCAAAAGTTATGCTCAGCGTGACTAATGGGTGTCCAGAGCATGTGTTTCAACATCTTCACTCATACAATTTGGGGAAATCTTATGTAATAAGAAAAGGAAAGTTATATATCAGAGGGCTGTATATTGAAGAAGGCAATATAGTAAAAATTTCACTTTAAATTATTTTCTATGGTAATTTCTTTTTAATTTCATAGCGATGATATTATACTTGTCTTTTAACCCTCCAACAGTACTTGGATTTGTAGGAGAAACAGCATATTGATTGGCAATTGTGTTGGCAGCAGTGTCTGAAGCTAAGCCAGTTCTGTCAATAAAGCACCTTATGACAACTTGCCTTGTGATCGCCAAATGCATTTTTGACTATCTGTTTCTCAACATCCCATCCCTTGATATGCAAGACTACAGCTTCACAGTCAGCTGAAGCATGAACCAGAAGATCACAACTCTTTAACCTCTAAAATTCCATACTAGCATTTATTCTCCTAGAGAGAATAAGAAACACATAAGCTTCATAGTTCTCCATCTGATTTAATTTCAGTCCCTGGCACGTCCTGATCATTATCTCACTTGCTCTTTTTGGCATTTGCTAAAGCTTCTTTGTCTTCTACTGGGAGTTTATAAATCACATGTTACATACGCTCCAGATCACTGCTTTCCCGGTGAATAATGTGGCTTGCAGTTACCAACAAAGGCACTTCCTGCAGGGGTGGGTCTTTTAGAACAACACCTCCCTCTGCCGGATCTGTGGGCAGTCACAGCTCTGGCCGCGCCGGAGGGACCTCCACACATCCTCTGCCTCCAGCTCCGACAAGACCCCCGCTCCTCCCAGAGTGCGTTGGACAGTACGAAACTAGCAAAGGTCTTCTTAATTTCTCAGACGAATATGATAGTCATAACAGTTTAATTCACTATCAACTGGACAGAAATATCAGTTTAGTTTCTGCTCAATAGAAGAGCATCTCAAAGTAATAGATAACGGCTAAAATTGGAAGTCTCGTGGTCTGACATTTCGTACTCCAAAATCCTTACAGCTTTATGCCAGATGAAATTAAAGCCATATTTAAAAACACCTTTTACCCAGATCAGCAGGCATTTCTTTGTAGAGTGTGCATATAGGGCACCACAGGAAAAAAGAGCAATTTTAAAAAAAGCACTTTTTGTGACTGATGGAAGCCAAGAATAGTGCTTCGGTGACTTTTAATTGAGTGCTACACATTCTAGATGGCGATCTATTCCAAGCTGCTAGCAATAAAGGCTGTGCTTAATTCTTGCCCTTCACAAGGACAGGAACTGACCCCAGTGCAGTACTACATGTGTTCCTAACTCACTTGTACAAACACGACAGAAAACATAATTAAGCATTTGCCAAACAAAGACTCTGTTCATATACTCTGCTGAATAAAGGCTTTTGGTGGACTTCAAAACACAGGAAGATGACGAATAAGCTGAAGACAGAAGAACAGGAATAGAAAATACAGATATAATCCTAAACCAGTATTCCCCGCCAACGAAATTTGCTTTGAAAAGGCAGACAGAGAGAAAGCTTTTCTGCTTCACAGGAAAACTGTCAAAAGATTGGAAGAGGGTGGTACTCCATGTTGAAAGGTAGAACAGGTAAAGAGTGCTGAAAGCCATACTGAGGTTGACTGGAATAAACCTTCATTAGGAGACAGGAAACAGGTGATTATGCCATAGGTGGTTCTTGATCTGTGTTCAAAACAAAGTTGCTGCTAAGCATACAGAAGTTCTAGTTAGAAAATAGCACATGAGATATATTTCACTTAGGAAAAAATGTTTTCAAAAATTTTGGGGAAGAAATAAAAGGCTTGAATAAAGAAACCAGAATGTCAGGATCAAGGAGACATCGTGAGTAACAGCAATAGGGAAAGGAAATAAAACCCAAAACCCAACAGCATAAGCAATGATTTTCTAAGAAGGATGGTTTCCAGTCCTTGCCTGGTTTTTAAATGCTGAAGAATAAGGATTATTTTCTGCTTTGTTTCAATGGTATTGCATTCTGCCTCCTGGTGATCCTTACATCTTGTTGACTAACTGTAAAGTCTCTGCTTGAGACTTTCCAAGAGAACTTATAAGGTGGAATCTAAGTAGACAGAGCAACTAAAGATGAGTATTTCTCTTCCAAGAGCTTTCAACACAAAATAAATGCTTGTTGACTCTAGTAGCCCTACAGGCATTATCAGCTCACATTTGACACTTAGTACTGCATTGCTAATAATTGATGCTTGTCTGCTAGAATGCTACTAACAAATAATAAAAAAAATTAGTGCTTTGGGATTCCAATACCATTCACTCCCATCGTTCACAAATGCTCTGACAGCACTGTACAGTTCTAGTATTACAAATACAAGTCATAAAAAAGCAATTAAGAATCCAGCACTTGAAATTCTACATCATGTAATTTTCTGCAGAAAACACAGGAAATACACTTCACTGCATTCTTGTGCAGATCTTGGTTTCTCTCAACTGCTCTAGGCCTTTCTTTCACTTACACTATCTTGTTTTTAACATTTCAGTCACCTGGCAGAGAGGTGAAACAATTTTACACCCAGTGAATGTTTCATTAATGCCAGATCCTGTTTGCTCAGTGCTCTTACAAAGTCTTAAATTTCTAGTCAATTCAGCTTTTGTCTGGAGACAACTTTACACTTGCTAGAAATCAGAAGTCCTTCAGTAGGGAACTACCTGCTGTGTTGTTTATGTAATCACTGTTGCTGTACTTGTGAGGCTTCAGACATGCAGCCCTGATTTCAACTGAGACAGCCCAAGAGGGTCACCCCCTTCAAATTACCCCTTATTGCTGATGATAATCCCCAGGTAATTTTTACTAGAAGTTGCTGCTCCCTCAGAACCGCACTCTGGTGTGTGTGATGTTGCTCCCCAGTCTGGTGCTTCCAAAACTAACCAGATCAGTTTAAACTCTGTTGGTTACATGGTTTTTTTTCTGCTTCATTCTGAAACACCCAGTTTGGGGTCAACCAATACAAGCTCTTTCCCATTTAACTTGCTCTTGCAAAAAAAGCAGTATCTGCTCTGTACCTTGCAGACCCAGACCTTTGTGGAAACTGTTAGATCAAAAGATGAAAGGCAAGTTATTTGTTTTTCAGTGCACATTCATTCTGGACTTTTCCTCTCGTTCTCTGTCTTCTTTCCTAATGTGTATTTTGAGGTTTGCCAGTAATTTTTCTGAAAAATTTATTCCCAATATCCCTCCAAAGACTGTAAACATCAATTCTGTACTATTTGTAGCCTCTGCCAGAAAAAAAGGTCACACAATCACTTTCTGGTTACTTGAGGAGCCCCTACTAAGAAATGTCTCTGCTACATCTCAAACAGAACTTTGCCTTCTTTTTTCTAGAGAACATGGAAAAATAAGACAAAAAGTTCTATTATACCTAAGTATCTCTACCCAAAATCAAAGAAGGCACCTCTGGAATCTGTCAGCAGACACTTCCGTTGTCATATCCTCTTTCATTACTAATGGCTTGATTCCACAGGGGGAAAAAAGCTAATTTTGTCCCAAAACCTTCACAACATAAAAATATCTAGTTTTATAAAGTCAAAGATACATAGACACAATTTAAAATCAGCATTGGTAGTAACCAAATAAATTAATATTAATTTGTTTATGAATATTGCTAAGAAATGCTAGTTATCCAACACCTGCTTCACTCTGCAGTTACATTCCATTTTCTTTGATATGTAGAAAGCATATGAGATCATTTAAAATTGGAGTGCTCTCAGCACCTGCTAAGATTAAATCTTTAGAAGCAATGAAACTACATAATCTGAACTCCAGTATCACATTAATTGGCTATGAAGCCTTTTTTTAAATAGTGCCAAGCACATACAGTAACTACTATCTGATAAGCAAATTGTGACTGTGCAGCTTACCAGGCAAAGAAAAATTGGTTATTTTTGAAAGAGAATCAAGATAAATGCTTGCAGCACACAGTATTATGGCGAGTTCCTTGGCATATATTTGGAATGTTTAACCATAAAAAAATGTATTTAGACATGAGTCATACAGCTCACCCCAAATGACTGAAAAGTCTTATGCATTTGTTTAATATTCCATACTGTGAGTAATATAGGAAATTCTCATTGAAGTATTTCCAGCTTCGTGGACTCTCCTTATGCAATCCAGTGTTAGTCATGCAGAGTGGGAGCAGTTAGATAGCCACATCCTCTTCCCCTATCCAGATGCTGGCTGGACTCAGCCTTTAGGAATAAAGTTAGGCCTGCAAGGTATTTGGGCTGTATTTCTTCATCTGTATTATAATACATTCTATTTAAGATGGTACACTGATTTCTCAGAACATCTCTTCAATAAAGATTTGCAAAAGACAAAATTCATACTCTTTTTTTTCTTGAGCAGGGCTCACAGCTACAACAGCAGACTGGCGGCGTGGCAATATGTGCTGGGGGTAAGGACAGCCCCTCCCACCAAGAGACTTCAAATTATCCATGACTAAGAGGTGTGTGGGTGTCCTGCCTAACCCATGGCACACATGAGTATACAGGACTGGACACTGAACTGTTGCAGACATCAGCATGTCTTTCTGTGGTTTGGATTGAAAAGCAGGACTAGCTGTGCAGCTGAGGGAGAAAAGGAACAGAGAAAGACACTAAGAAGAAGAATTGTGAGCAAAGAGATTATCTCATCTGCTGTCCAATTGCTTTTGTGATCAGAAAAACAGGCTTTGTCCACTTCTTGTTAGTAAACAAGTCTGTGACAAAGCCTTATACATTCCCTCAGTAATTAAATGACACTTTCTTGTGGCAAAAAAAAAATCTTTGGTGCCTTAAATTTATATGAAAAGGAAATTACAACACAGATGTGTCTTTTGGAACTGCCATGTGTAAGGTTTTATTTTTGTGACTTGCATAATATCATTTTGGAAAGTATTGGCTATATTGCAAGGGAAAGCTGATTTAAATTTTATGTTTTTCATCTCGACTTTGATTTGACCAAGACACAGGTTTATTACACTTACCGACTGCAGCTAGGGTAGAAAAATCCGATGGACAAAACTGAGCTGAAGTCAGCTGATTTTCTCTGGACCATTAGTAGTGTGCTTGGGAATCCAAGTCCTGCCAAATAATTTTCCCCTCTTCAACTGAACTGCTCACTAATCTGTTTTGAAGTGTAGAAACTCCTGACCACCATTCCTACATCAGAAAAAAGATGGAGCTTGATTATATGAAAAGAAGTTAGCCTAAAAATGCACTCATTCTTAATTCTAATGAATTAATTAGGCAGGCAGACTTGTAAGACTTCTATAAAAAATTGAGGGTGCATTATTGTGTATATACAAAATAAGTGACATGCTTCTATACTGAAAGTGTGAGATACTTGGCGTACTTAAAATAGTCCAGAAAAGTTTACTCCAGGGGCTAGCAAAATTACCTTTTATATATGGAAATAAATATTACTTCTAAATATGAAAGATGAATCTGAAAAAGCAAATACTTCACCACACCTAAATTTATTTATTTAGCGGAGTTCTGGGATGCAGACCCAATTTAATGTTGTGAAAACTGTTAAATGCTGCATTCACAAGACAATGTGAATTAGGCTCAGTGTTCCTTTTTCCCCTGCTGTGCCAGAAGTTGGAAAACTCTTTTAAGCTAGCTATCTGCGAAACAGAAGTTCTTGCTCTTCACACTGCTCAAGGTGTGGGAAGGCTGAACTACACACCCAGTTGCTCTAAGGCTGATGAGACAGGTCTCCTTCAAGACCTTCTGACTGATGCAAAGTGAGGTTTTCCTGCTTAAAACACAAAATGCCATGACATTAAAAAACCAACAAAAAAAAAAAACCCAAAACCACCAAAACGAAACAATACAAACAAAACCCCCACAATCCTAAATTGTCATTTTGGAGGGAAGAACTTGAAAGATTGCTACTGAGCATAGCTAGCAACAAGAATTTTCATAGTGGCCCGTTATTACAGCAGACTTCAATTGTTGCAAATGTTGGACCTCTTGCATGTTTTCCATATTACTCAGTTGAAATTTAGACCAAAACTGTTGCACTAGACGCTACAGAATTGTAACTAATAGAATAGACACTACTGCCTTTGCTGTTTTGGTTGAACTACAGTGGATTCTATTAACTCACATGCTCATAAGACTCTGTTTGCCAACAGGAGTCACATGTATCAGCTGTCTTGCAAGAGATAAAATACCAGTGCCAGTTGGGGCAGACACGATTTTAAACCCTCTCTATTCTTTACTATCTCGGCTGATCTGGTAAACACTGAGCACCACTTAACAGGGTTAGAACTCAAGAGTGCTTGTTTTGTCATCCGAGGATGAATCAGCACTATTTTAACAACATCCCTTCAGCTATTTGTATCACGGGCCTAGAGTAGTGTGGTGGTGCAGAAGAAAATATAACACTGCATGGATATCCCCACGACATCTGCTCTGTACACAATAGTTGTGAAAAATACGGGCATCAATGGAATAGTCATCAGTAGGCTAAAGTTTCTTTTTTTTCCCCCTTTTTGAAGCATCTCATGATACAGCACAGGTTGGGATCTGCTGCCCTCCGGTGCATGCTTGCAGAGGTCCTCTCTGCCAGCACGAACACTGTGAGACCTCGGGAATTCTCAAAAGGCATGACAGTAAAAAAGGAAAAAAATGTTAGGTTCTTTGTGCATCTTATTTAGGATCGAAAATAATTTATGGGACTCGTTTCTTAATTTTGCTGTTTTGTGCTGGCTTCAGGCCATTCCCTTGGGTCCTGTCACTGTCACCGCAGAGAAGGGATCGGTGCCTGTCCCTCCTCATCCCTCATAAGGAAGTTGTACCTGCAATGAGGTCTCCCCTCAGCCTGCTCTTCTCCAGGCTGAACACACCAAGTGCCCTCAGCCACTTCTCACACGGCTTCCCCTCCAGGCCCTTCACTGTATTTGTTACCGTCCTTTGGACACTCTCTAATGCATTAATTTTTATACCATGGTGCCCCAAACTGCCCACAATATTCCAGGTGAGGCCGCCCTAGTGCAGAGCAGAGCGGGACACTGCCCTCCCTCGCCCGGCTGGCGATGCTGTGCCTGATGGCCCCAGGACACTGCGCGTCACTGCCGATGTTGCTGGGGCGATGCTGGTACATGTGCGGCTGGTAACGAGAAGACACTCCCGCCTCGCTCCTCTGCGGCGCCCCGGCCCGCAGCCCCTCTCCTGAGGGGCGGGCGCTCTCCGCCCCCGGACGGGCGGGACGGCCCCACCCCAGCGGCGGCGACCGCGGCGGGCGGCGGAGGCGGTGTCGGGGCGGTGAGTGAGTTGTGGCCTCCGTGTGCCGGTAGTCCCTGTGTTCCCGTGGCTCCCGTGTTCCCCGTGTGCTCGGCCCTGCGGAGCCCCCGGGGGCTGCGGGAGCGGGCGGGGCGCGGTGCCGGCCCGGCCTCCCCGCGGGGCCCAGCACACACGGGGGCTGCGGGCTGGAAACCGGCCTGGGGGGAGCCCAGGGGCAGGGCAGAGTGGGTGAAAACTAAACCTGCCCTGCGGGGGG
>VXAU01000136.1:597103-620955 GCA_013399695.1 Formicarius rufipectus
CCCCACCTCACCCCCCTCCTCAGCCCACGTGTAAAACTGATTTTTCTGCACACGGTTTTCTCGGTTGTCGATTATGGAGGAAAAAAGGGCAAAATGTTGACTACTGCAACAAGTCCTTCCGATACATCAGGTTTAAAGTTCCCCCGAGTACACTGATTTTTGGCAACAGTTGTCTTGGCTTGGTAACTCATTTATTGCTCGTCGATGGCGGGGGACAAAAAGTTCGGGAGAGGCCTTCCCTGGGAAGGGGCATCTTTTCTGTGTCTAAAGCTTTTATCCTTTAGACAATACGAAGAGAAAGTCCTTCAAAGGCTCTACAGCATTTGGCTGAGATGTAACATTTTCCAGGTTTGCATATCCGACAAGTATTTAGCTCAACACAAATATAGCAGGGATCATATTTACATTATGACATTATTGTGGTGACTGACAGGCTTTCAGTGTTTCTGGTAATGTTTGTCACAGAGGCTGCATAGCTAAATGATACTTACCTGACAAAATTCAGCAGCTTAAGGAAAGTCAAAAGTCATTCAAGCTCTGTGACATAGTTTTTATAAACATGATATCATGGAATCTCAAAAATGAAGGAACAGCAGTATTTAACCTTTAGTTTCAAAGGAGAAAAATCAATTAATTACAAAATGATGAGGTGCTCATTAATTACAAAATTTTAAGTTTTCATAAAATGCTGTGATGGTTCAGCAGCATCTGAGATCAGGGTCCTGTATGACCAGGAGGTTGGGCAGCTGTGAAGGGAGAAGAGCCTACAACTCGGGTTGTATCTGTACTGGAGCAGTTACAAAGCACAGCATGAACTGTTAGTACACAGATGTATTCATATAGTTCACATGACAAGGTCTAACAGTGTCTTCCAGTCTAGTTCAAATCAAACCGGAATTTAAACTAGGTGAGCAACCAGAATGTGTCTCCCTGCCAGTCCCTCTAAAAAACATCTACTGCATTCTCCTTTCTGGTAGCCTTCCTTCTCATTCCCCTAAAAATACAGAAAGCTGCAGGAGTAGTAATTTGTTATTCTTTTTTTCCTAATGTGTTAATTTTCCTGTTTTCTGTATGGGTGTGCAAGCCTGAATTCCAGGAGGACTGACTGCTGAGTTAAGACATGAATGCTTCAGAGCACTGAAAAATAGAATGGGATGAAAAATATTCCTTATTATTAATTTCTGAGTTTAACAGATACGACTCTAGGCCAAAAATCTGGTGTCTTGCTCCAAGATTGAAAAAAACCCCACTAATAAAACTAAGAAAAAGAAAATCCTTTTGTTCCCCCACAAAGATCAGTGCATTTGCTGTGTTTGAAGAACCTTACCAGCTTTGAAGAATGTTGAAAGGGGTTTGCATTACTTCTGTAGAAGCCTGGCACTGTGTAACTTTCCTGAGCTGGAAGAAACTTTGCATCTCGATGAAAAAAACTTAGCTTAGGACCTTATAAACCATCTGATTAATGTGCCTTAATACATACTTGGGTTTTGAGAAACACATACAGCAGTAATAATTGAGTGCACTCATCCTAAAAGTACCAGTAAATTCTTTTGAGCATGTGATATGTTTTCATATGTCATATGCAGTTATAGTGGGAATGTGTGTGTTTTGAAAAAAAAATAGGCCTTGTTTTCTTTTTTTTTTTTTTTTTTTTTGAGGTCAATATGGGAGCATATCTGATTATATTAAGTAGGCCTTTCCCTTTACTTCCTAGAGTAGCTTCAGTGGAAATATTTGGAGTTGCAGATGAGGGAAGAAGTATTTTTAGAAATAGTCATAAAAGTATTTTACATGAGGCTTTTTCATTTAATTGCCAGTAGTTGTCTCTAAGTGCTCTTGAGCCTGAACAAATGCTGTTCAGTATTTACCGGAAAACTGTCACAAAAATTGAAACACAGTGGGAGAAATGTTACGTGATAATGCCTTTTCTTACTGAGACTGGTCAGCAAAATATTGGTTTCTTGTACGGTTTTCACAGTTCCTACATTTCTGTGCTGTTAAAGGTGGATATATTTTTTTACTTCAGGTATTTTAGGTTGCAGAGATTGACCACGCCACAGTGATACAGGTCTGCTGCTGCTCATGGAATGCTGTGGTTTTGCATGATTGCCTTGTGTTGAATAATGGTTCACAAATACCACACTGTCTTTCAGTGCAGCCTGGCACTAATGCTGGAAATATTTAAAACTGTTAATAATTTTTCTTACAAAACTTGCAAGTTACTTTTGCATGTAAGGCTTGCAAGTTTTTTATGTAATTCTTCTGTTTCTCAATAAAACGAAACAGGCAAAGATATGCATGTTTGTCCCTCTGTGCTAACTAACAACTGCAAGCATTTGCAGTGTGCCGCAAGAGTAATCCTGCCTGTGGTCTGACCCTGGGGAATGGCACCATTATCAGGGTCATGTTTTACGATAAAATCGGTATGTTACACAACCAGAGGAATAGACACCTTCACAATCTTTCTGATTTCACATAGTTATTACCAAAGACTGTAGGAAATATGCTAAGTGGTATTATTAGAAGTAACTGAAAATGAATTTACAAGTCTTTTAAAAACGGCTTTATTTATTTTGTGTCTTTCAGAGTATCTGCAGACTAGTGTCAAAGATTTAGTTGCTTTTTACTTTTGCTAGTCCTCAGGCCAGCAGAGTTCCTGCTTATAAAGGAACTAAAGTTGTTTACTTGCAGATTGCTAAATGCACTGGGATTACATTGGTATTTTTGAAAGTCTGATTGAGTTAGCTGTGTGCGAAAGACCCTAATTTCAGAATTGAAAATGAGTTTGTAGCACTGAAATGAGAGAAAGACACAATCAGCATACCTTTAAAACTTATGTTGAAACATCCTTAAATGGAAATACTGGTTGACCTTTTCTATTAGTTTGTAAGTGTGAAGAACACTTCCTTGTTGGACTAAAAGCATTCTTCTTAATGAAAATGTATTTTACTTTGATATTGAATTGCCTTTTCTACTTCTGCTTATATGGTATCATTCTAAGAGACAGTGGCATTCCTTTGCTTCTAATACAAATATTATTGGTTTTTTTCCTTCTTTTGTTCTCTTCCCCTTTTCAAGTAGTCTGAGGGGGGGAGCAAAAGTTATCTATTCTTTCATGAGTATACTATGGAAAGTAAAGTTAATAATTGTACTGCCATGGCTACTGTGTTTCTGATATAGATCTGTGGGTTATATGTTTCTCTCTTAACACAGTCAAGTCATTTTGACAATGTCAACCGATATATATATTTTATAGTGCATTCTGGGAGTAGTTGTTGAAGTACAAGCTCTTACTTATTTTTTTATAATTAATGATGAACAGGACACATTTTCGCCAGTCATGGAATGTTCTGTTACTGCGTACAGAATGCCTTTTCTAGCTCTCTGTTTTCCGCTGTGGAAGATACTTGATGTTTGCCAAGTCACTGTGGCAAAGCTCAGTATGGTTACATAAAGTGTGTAGGCCTGCCTCTCCTTAGTGTGACTGTTCTAAATTATAGTGATTTCAGCGTACCTGATTTGAAACACTGGGAAATGGAGTCCAGTTTTAAAGATGTGTAACTTTTTAAAAATTTGGCTCTTTTTCCATTCTGTCTATAGTGGCAAATGTAATAGCTGTTTCTCTTACACAAACACGTTTTCATGACAATTCTAACAGAGACTTTGAAGTTTGAATTGCATTTAGTCTTAATTATAATTCAAAGAAAAGAAGGTCAGTGCTGTCAAATAAAGGAAACCTTCATTTGAGATGACATTCAGAAACATTTTGCAGCCCTGTCAGTTAGAAAGTTTCAGCCTTTATGGTTACAACTGTGATAAGGTAATAATTTACTGGAGTTTACTTAATAGAAACAAAATCAATGGAAGGAAGAGAAGGGGAATTTTATCTTTTATAGTGGCTTAGTGATGTGTAGAAACTCATTTCTAGAATCTATAAGGTTTTTCAGGTCATTTATTTATTATGCAGAGATGTTTTTTGCTTCACGAAGCTTCTGTTGCCGTGGCATTAGAACATGCCAGCTACGAACAGATTTGCTTTCCAGATCCATCAAATATTCAGCCTCTGCAGTAAGTATTCCTTCAGCTTCGTAGAGAAAACTGTTTCATGCAATATTTTAGATGCACTAATTTTGCATCATGTAAATCAGCATGTAAAAAAAGATGTGTGTATGTGGCTCAGTCTAAGTAGTACCCATGTTAATTTGTATTTTTAAAGTACAGCCAACATTAGCCATGTGTAACAAAACATACACTGTAAAATGGAATTCATCTTCTAAACCATAGGTGTTTTTTTAAATATTTGCAGCACAGATTACCTAGTCAAAATTCTCTTAACTCCCTTTTGTTCTTTGTTAAGAAATATGACTTCACCTGTCTAGTTATCTTTACAATTTTCTTCTTGAGGACAAATAAAAGGTATCTTGTGTTGGATTCCTCTGGTGTTCATGTTGTATAGATGAAGTCAGGATCAGATCTGTAGAGAAGACATGAGCAGAAAAGTATCTGTTTAATTTTATAACTTTCCATTCTTCAAATCACAACACATATGGCATGTTCATTGCCATAAACAGTTTGAGTACAAATGTGTGCCTGCTGTGTAATGTTCCTGCTGTGAGTCATTTCCATCGATTCAAAGTTGACACTTGGAGTGCCACTTTCTTCTCAGAGTATGATGGCCAGAATATGGTTTTTAAATCATTCAGATAGTAGCAATAGCTGACATTGGTGAAAGTCTCTAAAACTTAGTTGTTTGAAGCAAAGAAACAAGAGTGTCTGGAGTACTGAGGGACTGTGTAATTCCTGTGTAATTTTTTTCTGATACTAAGCTGGTTACAAAAATAGATATGAGCTTGCACTTTTTTTGTTTGCACACAGAAATGAATCTGATTTTCTTTTTCCTAATTTTCTTTTTCATTTTTAGCTTAAAAATAACTGTCAATATTTTTTTCTCTGCCTCTATATTAGAGTACTCATTGAAAGTCTATTCTACTGGAGTTTTCATCAATACCTTAATTTAAGGTTTGAATATGCAGGAAAAACATGTTCTAAGGTGGTTTTGTTGTGCTTTAAGTAGATACTTTAGTTTTAAAAATCTGGATAAAAATAGGAAATCTTTTTGCTACTTTCCTCTTACCCATCAGTTTAACAAATAAAATTACATTGCAAATACTTGCTTTCCAAATTGTATTGAGCAGGAATTGGTCTAGAAATAGTACAGTCTTTATGTTGTTAACATGTTGTAGAAGAGAAAAAGAAAGTATGTATGCTACTTTTTTTCTTTTTGGGTTATCTTTTAAAGCTGTTGAGCTAAATTATGCCCCTCCTCCATCCTTGCTGAAAGTTTAGTGGCTTTAGATAATGGTGAATGGGAATTTAGGACATTTTTGTGTATTTTCTCATTAGTCTGAATTCAAACTGTTACGGAAGCTTCAATGAAAGAACATATCTATAATTTTGTGTAATTGCTGAATTCAACTGGCAGCGGTGTATTTGAGAAAGCATGAAGGAGGGTTTGTCATGCAGAATCCAACAATATAGTACTTCATCTTTCTTAAGAAACTCCTTCTGTCTGTATATTTTGATCTTGCAGGCAATGGCCTTCAGACACAAAAACACAAGACGAATTGAAGGCCTTGACAGCAATGTGTGGTAAGTAAAATATCTGCAAATTTCAGAAAATGTCTTTGGCTGATGTGTTTTCTTTCCAAATTGATAATTATTGCCAATAATAAGGTACATTATTATCTCTGCTGGAATATGAGTAGTGCCTGTTTACAGCGGTGAATGAAATTCAGTTAAAGATGTGATTAATTGTTATTGTTGAGCTTTAAATATTAGGCTTAGACTTCTCTTCATCTAGTAAACCACATAAGACAAGTATAACTTGTGGACATGGTAGTTTAGCTGACTTTCAAATTTAAATGTTAATTCTGTTGAGTATTTCTGTTGAGTAGTGTATTTGCATTACATTTGATTTGTGTTACCAAATAAGTCAGATCGCTTTTTAAAGCCATTATACTTTTCTTTATAATTTAGTTCATTATTTTTAATACTCATATTTCTAGGTATTAAATTGGTCTTAAACAGTATTGCCGTGACTAAGAAATACGGATTTTTCTTAGGTGGTGAAAACACTATTATAGGCTTGTATTAGTTGTATGTATATGTGTGTGTACATACAAACAAGATTTTTTGATTTTTCAGCCTTGAGCTAATTTTTAGCAATTTGTATTAATTTTTGACAGAACTGTAGTGCTAGTTTAGTTTTGTCTTTTTAAAACTTGTTAACATTTTGGTAGGGAGGAAAGAGTAAAATCTAAAGCTGAGTTGTGAAGGCAAGAAGGAAAAATTTTTCAAGAATCTTAATGTTCATATCTGGCAGGCTACTAGGAGCAGCTGTTGAACAGCCTGAAACAGTCTGTTGCCTAAAATAAAAAAAAAATGAAAAAACGATAGCATTCTGAATTAAAAAGATTATATCACTGTCTGGGTAGTTTAAATGACTGCTTGACTGGACAGAATTTAGCCTTTAAATTTAAAGTGCCTGGTGTTCCATTTTTTCCCGTATCCAGAGTAACCATGTGTTCATACATGTGCACGTCTGAGCACAATTCTGCTGACAGAAAAGTTATTCTGTGTATGCAGAAAGTCAGGTGTTTTCTTGGGTGCCCTCTGACTCCTGTGGTTACTTACCATTGTCTCAGCCCTCAGCTCTCCATGTGAACACTTTACTTAAACCTGTTTCCACTACTGTGGAAATTTGTCAAAGTGTAATACCTCTTTTTGCCTTCTAATCCAAATGAGCGAAAAGATAACTTTATCTGGTATATTAACTTTAAGGTGTTTTTTGCTTTAGGGTTGAATTTACAAAAGTGGCAGCAGATCCCTCTATTGTTAATCTTGGTCAAGGCCTTCCTGATATATCCCCTCCCAACTATGTTAAAGAAGAACTGGCAAAGGCAGCAGCAGTTGACAGGCTGAACCAGTACACGCGGGGCTTTGTAAGTATTATGGGACTTAAGGACTCAAGTTCAGTGAAAAATGTGCCACAGGGAAAAGAAATGGACTTTTCTTTAAATTGTTTTTATCTGTAGATTGTACTGTTATGTCCCAAATTAAGTTGATCTAGTAGCCTTTTCTCTTACTGATGAACTTCTTCTGTGTAGACCTCCTCAAGGCAAATCCTTCAGCTGTAGCAAAATGGTACAGCACATCTGGGATAGACTGTCTCTGAAGAGTGAATTCACAGTTTAAAGGGTGTAGATTATACATTTACCTCTGATTTTGGTCAGTGTAAACATGAACCAGACAGTATAATGGTAGAATGAGAAAATGCCACTTGAGACAGAGCCTCTGTGATGAAGAACGTATTCACCCATAGCCATTTAGTCGATTTCAGTGGAGACTAGGAAGGGATAAAAACAATAGGTTTTTGCCCCTGGAAGATAGTCACAACCCATTCTGTAAGTTGGCTTGTAGAGTTTATGTCTTGAGCTAGGTGTGAGTGTGTGGCATTTATCTCTGTCCAAGGCAGGACATTCCAGTGGACTATTACTGTTTTACCATGACCACTTCCTTATTTGGTTTGCCTATCTTTTATTTTGTGGTAAAGATAAACTGTATTGCCCAACTGGGAATT
This sequence comes from Formicarius rufipectus, assembly GCA_013399695.1. Taxonomy (NCBI): domain Eukaryota; kingdom Metazoa; phylum Chordata; class Aves; order Passeriformes; family Formicariidae; genus Formicarius; species Formicarius rufipectus. The sequence goes on from VXAU01000136.1 coordinate 604,743, forward strand.
GTGTGTCAGGATTGCTACAAGAGCCTAAGAAGTCTGTCTAATAGTTTTCTAGATACACACACATATATATATGCGCATATACACACATAATAAAAAAATTATATAGACTTGAAGGTATAACACAATTGTTTTATGTCAGATACACAAAACAGATGTCTGGAATTAAGTGAACTGGGCTAAGCGTTAGCAGGTTCATCACCCACAGTAACATACCTGAAAGGTCTTTGCTCACCAGGGAGACAGGGTTTTGGAGGAGCCTTGGCACAGGGGAAAAGGTTACAGAGAGCATGGGCTGTGTTCTTGTCCCACTGCTGTGCTTTTTGCTGTACACTTTACCAGCTACAATGATGAGAATTAATTATCTCAGCCTAACCCAGGTCAAGTCTACCTTCTGACAAATATTCACAGACTGATTCTATAAAATTATTTGCAAATCAAGCATAAATATAATTTTCCTAATGCATGCAATTATTCACTTTGTACATCTGTCACTTTGTTCTTTATATCCAAATGGTTTGATAATTCCCGTGAAAACGATGAATGTTGGCAGATAAACTGTATATAGTACTTAAAGAAAAAGTTTTACCAGTATGCCCATCTTCAGTCTTTGTACTTTCTCTACAAACTTCTGCACTTGTAAGGTTTCTGAGCAGAAGTATTTGTGGGAGTAGAGGTGGAAGGGATGAGAATGAATGATGTCCATCCATCTGACAACTGAGCCATTGTCTCAGCGACACTTGGAGCTCTCACTGACTGGGGGGCTGAGCCCCACAGAGTGGCCTCATGAGGCTTGAGTGCTGCAGCATTCCTGTATTGCCATGATGTGCTCATGGCAAGAGATGGCTGTCACTTGAATCAGCAATGACTTGTAAGCCTTAATTTATGGTAATGTTTTTGTTTACAGAAGGGTTCATGATTTAATGCCTTGTCTACAGAGATATAATGTTGAATATTTTAGAGGATTTTTGTTACATAGTTGGATTTTCTGCCAAGTATCCCAAAAGAAAAAAGATTTTTATAGCAGGAATCCTGCAGTTTTCCTGTGTAAACAGAATTGTGCTTTCTTATTTCCATCTTGTATATGATCTTTGTTGCTTGTTTATTTTATTCTTTGCACGTTTGAGAAGTGTATGTTAAGTGCCATCTCCCTGGAGGGGACACAAATGGTGAATGGTGCTCTGAGATTTGGAATGTGACTATATGAATCATTATTCTGATCACAAGTGCTATTTATCAGCAGTGTATAAACAGAATAAAAAGATTTCCCTTGCACCAAGTACTTTTTAGTTGAAAGATAAGGAAGGAAACAGAAGGAGCTGAAAGAGACTCAAAAGGTGGAGAAGGTGAATTGGTTTCAGGGTCTTCCCTTCTTTCCTCCTGTCTCTTGTCCTAGCTCTGGTGTAGCTACTCTGAAGTGTGATAATAAGATAGAAATTAAAAAGCACCACATACAAAAATAATTTCCTACTAGATACAAATAAATTAAAACCAATCTTCTTGCCTGATGTGCAAAAAATTTAAACCAATCCACCTGTTAACAACCATTAACACTGAGGGCTCAGGTAATATTTTTCTATTTCAAAATGCAGTGTTGAAAAAAACCCAAACACAAGCTTTGTACATTGTGAGGAACACACCAGTCAAGTACCTCTGCTTGCTTTGAACAGGGCCATCCGTCGCTGGTGAAAGCCTTGTCTCAAGTGTACGAGAGAGTTTGTGGAAGGAAGATTGATCCTCTCACAGATATCCTGGTGACCGTGGGAGCTTATGGATCTCTCTTTAGTACAATACAGGGGTTAATTGAAGAGGGAGATGAAGTAAGTTTTTATTGGAAACATTCACATGTTCTTGCAGAAACGAGCATTCTCCTCTTTTTTTGTTTGTCCATTTTAAAATATAAGTTAATGTTGGGGTTTCTTTTTGTCTCTGTTAGTTTGATTTGTTAGAGTTGTACATCTGACTTACAGTTTCAGAAGCTGTGATTAGGAGAGTATCCTTTGGATGTCTTCCTATCTTTCAGCAATTTACAAACACCTTTCTTACATACTTATGGTACCTGTAGCAGTTTCTTTATCAGTGTCACTGTTAGGTGACATCATAGACACTGATTCCTTACTTGAGAAAGTGTGTGGGCCGCTGTCCGCAACAAATGACTAAGGATAGTGCAAGGAATTGTTGATGTTTGCATAACTGTTGTGTGTCATGTTCTGTTTTGGACCATTGCATGGTAGCCTCAGAGGTAGTAGAGAAGTCCTTCAAAGAAAGGATTATTAATTTACTGTGCTAGCTGTGATGATGACTCATCCCTTCATCATTACTGATGTCTGCCTTTTTGACAATGATATTGAAAGTAATTTTTGGAGAATATTTTTATTCATAGTGGACAAAACCTTTGCGTGTTTTCCTGCATTTTGCTTTCAGTGTTTTGTATGTATATTGTACTCTCATCTATATCTTTCTTTTCTGTTGCTCTGATAGTCATTTCTCTTTTGTTTGGAATAGTTCTATTAGCCTTTGCTTTTGTTGAGGTTTTCATGTTTGTTTTGTTTTCCTATTATCTATCCTTTATGCAGTTTTTCTTGAATTTGTCCTCTCTTTCTACCTGAAAATTTTCTTCTGATAAAATCTGAGGACATAAACTGTTCTGAGATTTCTAGATACTTGGAAATTCTGGACAGAATTAGGGCAGCTGTGCAGCGGTTCAGTGTTTTGCTGTTACTGTCTCCCATCATTGCCTCTTTGCCTTGCACCTTCAGATCTGTGTGTAGGACTGAAACATTCCTAATATTATAACTTAATAGTTGTAATATGTACCTATAGATGAACAGCCTGTGTGTGTTGTCAAAAGTGAGTAGTGCATATCATACTTAGCCTGAGGGCACTGTTATGTGATGCTCTAAAAGGAGGAATATTCTGCAATGTTATTTATCATTGTATCTGGAGCACCAGAAACATTATCAAGTTATACTACCAAAGTAAATCTGGACATATTGATGGTATCATGCATGGTGAATTCTCTGTTTCTCATGATGATTGTCATTTCAGGTAATAATAATAGAGCCATTTTATGACTGTTATGAGCCAATGGTAAAGATGGCGGGTGCTAAGCCTGTTTTTATCCCACTGAGATGCGTGAGTAGCTTTTTAAAAATAATTTATTATATGACGTTTCTCATCTGTAATCAATGCAGTTTGATGAACACCTTCTATGTGATGCTTTTCTGTATAGGTTTTTGTAACATCCATTTATATATAAATGAGATAGATTGCTGTAGTGTAAGTGTGAGACAATGATAATCCAAATCTGCTTGCTAAATAAGGACTGATCATACAGTAGACATATTTGATATACATACAAGAATTACTGTTTCCTTTATTGTTAAAAAGGACTACTTTTGCTAGAGTTTGATTGTTAAATTGGCACTTTTAGCATTATAAAGGCAGCTTACAAGGATTGTTCTGGATACCAAGTGTTGATCCTGCTACCATTGCCTTATGGAACTGGTATCTTTGCATGGGAAGGGCCAAGGGGCTCTTTAGACAGGATTGTTCCATGAACTCCCTGAAATCAGAACAACAAGCGGTGGCAAAACCTCCAGAGCTGCAATGGGAGTAGGTGAGACTGTTCCTCTGGATGCCCTCCTTCTAAGGATGTTTCAATTTACAAGGCTCCTCAAGTATATTCTGTTTCACACCCTTGTTTTTGGTCTGGCTCTCTCAGTTGTATGTAGGTGTCAGAAAGTTAGTGTGGCCATGCTCCATGTTTTCCATATCAATTTGCCCAAACTTCTGTTATGCATGTGTAATACAACAGGGACACTTGTGTAGTGTGTAACTCCAGAGCTTCAGCAGTGGAGATTTTTAACTCTTTGGCCATTTTCATATGTTCAAGGAGGAGGAAAAGACCTTGAATCTCTTCAGTTGTGATGGGTCTTCCCAGTCAAGCACACACTTTCTTTGTATTTGGCAAGGCTGTAAATGCTCCTGTCATGTGACTGGGCTTTCTGCATTACCGACTGCAATAATCAGCATGTGTGCAACAAGATCCTGGAAACTAGTTCCTGCAGAGGCTTTAAGATAGATACTGACCAGGAGAGGACAGCCACTGTCCTAATGATTTACCTTATTCCTAGGCCTCCCTGCCTGCTCCTAGAACTGCCTTCTCCCAGGAAAGCAGAACTGAGTGGATAGATTGTTAAGTATGGTTATGAAAGTGTCTGAGAGTAATAAGTTGGGCATCTCTCTTTAGGCTGTAATTCAAGTAATGTATAAATTTATTGTTTGTTTTGTTTTTTAGAAAACTAATGGAAACTCTGCATCTAGTGATGATTGGGTCTTAGATCCTGCTGAACTTGCAAATAAATTTAATTCCAAAACAAAAGCAATTATTCTGAATACCCCACACAACCCTATAGGCAAGGTAAGAGTCCTGCTCTAACACTATTGTAACGTCAGAGAATGCCTTAAATAATACTACAATTAATCCATTGTCCCTTACTGGTTTTTTGTATCCCAGGTGTTTACCCGAGAAGAGCTCCAAGTAATAGCTGATCTCTGTATTAAACATGATACCCTGTGCATCAGTGATGAGGTGTATGAGTGGCTGGTGTATAAGGGGAATAAACACATTAAAATAGGTACTGATTTTTTGTAGTATCTTAGAAGCGCTTGTGGAATGATGCTGTAAACTTGCCTCTCAGAGATAATGCTTGCTGGAAGGAGCTCAGACTCCAAGCTTTGGCTGTTTTACAGTGTTTAGAATCTAAGGAGAGCCCCTCCCTTTTCCAAAAAGTATTTTAAAGAATAATTTACAAATAGCATTTTAAAACCTCCCACGTGACTTTGGAGAAGTTATGCATAAAAACCAGTGGGCCTGATGCTCATAGGTCAGTTATGATCATATGAATATCCCATCCTTATTCAGTTGCTTTGTGGGACATGGCAAGTATAGCTGCTGTTTCTGTAAGTATATTGGGATGTGCTTTGCTAAAGAACTCATAGAAGGAACAGGGATTAGAACTTCTTAAAGCATTGTGGAGATAATCAGTGAGGCAAATGGATAATGAGGAACACAATAATTGTTTCTCCACTGATTATACAAATAAAAAAAGTATAAAGGTCAGTGTGGAGAGAGTGCATGATCACTGTCCCCATGAAGTGCAGAGACAGTGTTAAATAATGGAGATAAGATTCAGTGGAGTAAGTTACTGCAAGTGCAGTGTGAAAGCATGTTAAAGTTTCCAGGCAGTATTGCTACAGGGGTAAAGCACCACTGCAAGAACAAACTAGAAAAACAACTATGTCATGTCCTGTCCCTCTTGTTTTACTTCTTGATCTGTTTCACTGAAGCTAGTGGAATCACTCTCACTGTCTCAGCACAGTTTAATCTAGTGCAGGTTACTGAACTCCTTCCCCATTTCCATAATGCTTCAGCTAAGCATTTATATAAAGGTTTATACTGTAGTGGTCTTGGTTTGGCTCTGCTGATATATTTGAGCTGGCTAACATCCAAAGCTTCCTTCTTACATGTACAGATGTTTTGTTTCTGATGGTAGCACCTTGCATGAACTGTCTGTTATGATGCAGTTATTGTCATAATGAAGGCACATTTCAGCCGTGTGCAGTAGAGGCATTGAGTTGAGAATCAGCAATGAAAGATAGACACATAAAAATAAATTAACGTAGCTTTTTCCTGGCTTCACCACTGGTTGAATGCTGAGTAACTTTGCTTCTATGCTTCAGTTCCTTAATTGTGGAGTGGCAATAAAAGAAACTTTCGATTAGTGGTGGCTAAATAATTGTAAAAACTGACTCTTATAAATAAAAAAGGGAATTATATCTAAGTGACTTTGCAATACTTATTAGCTCAGCTATGCAGTTCCTGGCCATCCAGCTGCAGTACATTGATTGTATTGGCCATGCATAGACTATGAGTCTGTTTTGAGAGTGGCCTAATTCCATGGCTGTTGTGGTTGCCTTAATAGTGATAACTTCTTGAAAACCTTCAGACATGGAAGAATGGGAACATTTTGGGTACATTCAGGTGATAGTAATCTGAGTCACTGCATCCTAACAAGGTAACACCGTAACTGAGCATGTGTCCCATTTGCAAAGTGAAATCAGTTAAATTAATTCTTCATGGGCTTAGCAGGTATTTCATGCAAATAACCATCCTCAGAACCAAAATCGCTGTGGGTAGTGTAAAGTAATCCATTTTCCTTTGCAACAGCAGCAGGTCCAAACACTGGTGTTGTCACTCACACTTTGTCTTAGAGGATAGGTGGCAAATTCTTAAGACACAGTAACTCCATTGTCATCGGCATCAGTATTGTCATGTAATGCTTCACACCAAAACATTGCCAGTTGAACAAAGGGTGTTCTGTGGATTACCATGAAATGTAAAAATCTTGTGTAATGAAAGTGCAAGTTATAGCCTGGGAAGCTAGTCAGCTAGGTTTAGGTGCATATTCTCTAACAGATCCCATGATATCGTCTTTTGTGTTGGAAGTACTGTAAAACTTTCAGAGTGACACTGTAAACAATAACATTATTTCAGTAACAGAAATAAGATCTGCTCTTCTTTAACCTGAGTTGCTTTGATTTCTTATTTAAGTCTATAGAAAATAATACAATAAAAAAGGAGTGTGTTATTTTACCATTTATAAACTCCTGTGTTTCCATATTAACCTCTACATGTTCCATCCAATGCAGTGACACTTTTTTGTGGGAGATAAAAAATGGATGTTGCATCAATTTACAGGGTCTGATAGTGGTTCCTTAATATAATTTAACAGGGGTTGCTAGCCACAGATCATGAAATTAAAACAGTCTTTGCATTGTCACTGAAGCAGTTTTCTGTAGCATAGAGCATTCATCATGTTTCTTGTCATCTGACTCTGAATAATGATTAGGGTTGCACTGACAGATTTAGAGATTTGCATCCCATAACTGAGGATTCTGAACAAGCTCTGAACAAGCTGAGTGCCATCCCAGGTAACAGACTTATTGTGTGTGTTAGTTTACATTTCATTAGTTTTTAAATTGTAGTCAGACTTGGTTATAGTGTCATATGATGTCCTATATGGTTGCCATATGTCATAGAGAAATTTCGCTCTCCATTTAGAACTTGTAAAAGCTTCTTCCCTTGTGCTGCTGCTGTTGTTTGAAATGCTGCTACATTCTGTCTCCAAGGCTGAGTACCTGTGTGGCAAAACAGTCTTGCTGGGGGCCATTAGTTTTGAAAACCAATTCTTTTTGCAGTCTGTGAGAGTTAGTTTGGGTGCCTTCGGGAAGTGATCTGTACTCTTGGTCTTGCTTTTCAAATTGCCTTTTTGTTTTTAAGGTTCCAGAGCAGTTGAGTGAACATGGGTGGGGGAATAGGCGTATCAGTTTCTTTCATGCTGTTTGGTTTCTCTTCTTGGCAAGTTTGCTCAAAAAGTTACAATATGTTTTCAAGTAACTGCAAAGACTTATACCATGTGTAATGCAAGTAACTCTTGCAAAAACTTCCATGTGAAATTCAGTGGTTTAATTAGGAAAATCTTTGTCGTTCTCCTTACAGGGGGGATTTAACCATTGTCAGATTCATTCCAGTATACAAATGAGGTGAAGATGGATGTTGGTGACCACTGCAATTGCAGCCTTGTCTTTGTGTTTCAGACTTATGTGTGTCTGGATTTATCTGTTTCTGTTGAAAATTAGTTAAGTTAAAGAGTCCAAACAGAGTTTCCTGGAAGAAGTATACAGAAAAAAAATTGCAAACTACAGGAAGAGACCTTTCCTCAGTCATAGCCTTGGAAAGGAAACAAAGGAGTTTAGTCTTCTATCAGATACAGAGACAGGCCTCCATCCCTTAATGCTTGCAGACATTTTTAGCTAGCTACTATTGTCAGTTCCAGGCCTTTTCAAATTATATAACACAGCATAATTTATTTACTCACTCTGCTAGTTTTCTGATGTTCTGCTATTTGGTCATGGGTTAGAAGCCTTAGTAATTATTTTCTTTTTCTGATATCTAAGACAGTGACACTGAACTGGACAATTCTATTAAAGTGTGTTTCGGTGCCTGACAATGTTGTGTATAATGTCAGACATCAGAAATAATGCTGTCCTGAGGTGAACCTTAGATCACCTTCGTAGATCATCTCTTTCTTATGGATAATTATGCATTTTTGCTGAGGATATCTAATGTAGTTTTATAACTGTGCCTCTTCTTTTCTGCCTCTTCTTTCTACTTTCATTAATCCATATCTCCTTTTCATGCTAAAAAGCATTGACCTATATATCCTTTTTCATTTGTCACAATTGCTATAATTTTAAAATATTCTCATTCCTTGCTTAAGATGCTGAAATGATATATGAACATACAGCTCTGAGCTAGGGGCAGTACAGTTCTTCAAACTACAGGGAATATGTGAAAGGCACCTGTACCAAAGTAATTTTATTTTATATACAGCTACGTTGCCAGGTATGTGGGAAAGAACAGTAACTATAGGAAGTGCTGGAAAAACATACAGTGTAACTGGCTGGAAGGTAAGAAGACTCAATATAAAAGACTTCAGTTATATAAATAACAGGATGCATTGATTACACTAAAAAGCCTCTGTTTTTATGACCTGTGTTTTGGAAACTTCTGGCAAATCTCCATGTCTCCAAAACATGAAAATACAATTCAGTTGGAGCAAATACTTATCTTTAACACCCATGTTTTAATTATCTTCTTGTCTCTTGATTGATAAGCTCTTGTGAGGGAAAAAATGCTAAAAGAACTACTATGGTATGATTTGTTCCAATCCAGTCAAGATTCTTGGATATTATGATATTTTAACTTCCCAGCTTTGTGGTAATATTTGCAGATTGTCATAATGGTATGTTTTGAAATGAGTTATATTTCTGTAAAATATTTTGCTTGACTTTTAAATACTACCAAAAAGTAAACAAAAATATTTATGTATGTGGCAGCTAAATTCTTCTTCATCACCTGTGTTCAAACAACCATGGCATATATGATTCAGTAGCAAGCTTTTGCTTTGTGCTCAAACCGCCTTTGACACAGGAGCTTAAGAGATAGAAAAATTCTAAAACAATTAGAAATAACATTCCTAATAAATGCTCGGTTTGATTTCTAACCCAGGTTCTATGAAGAGTTAAAAGTTTCATGAGTACTCTATGAGAGGCAGGGATAAGAGAAACTATAACTATTGTGTCAAGTCTACAATTTTTTAAAGGCATCATTCACCAAACTTTGTGTATACCAGCTCTTTTCTTAATTCTTTGTCTTATCAAAATGGATTTATTACAAATTCTTAAAATAGAAAAATTTGAGACATTGGCTAATTTTCATTAATTATTAATTTTATTATGCATGCTTTCCTCCCTTAGCTTGGTTGGTCCATTGGCCCTGAAAACCTGATTAAGCATTTGCAAGTTGTTCACCAAAATACACTGTATACTTGCCCAACTCCATTACAGGTAGGCATGGATGGGGCAGAGGAGGTTGTTTTCTGGTGTAGGAAAGCTGTTGGCCTCACTGTAATAAGACAACAATCACAACAATCCATCTTTAATTGTAAAAATATATATTCTGGGGTGTAATAAGAGTAAATAAACTGGATTGGCTCACCAGGCATTTTAAAAAAAATCAGCCTTGCAGATTTTTAGTTCTTTCAGCTACAAACTACTCCTTGCATAAAATTGACAATCTTAGTGGTTTCCTAGCAAATACAAATAAAAGTTGTTACAACAAGATCTTGTTTTACTAAGCATTAACTCTGTCTACTAGTTTCTAGTATTCTATGATACATTATTAACAATAATTTAAATTTAGCCTCAATTCAGATTGTAAACCCTTCTATCAAAGACTGTGACTTCTGTACATGATTAGTGCCTAGCAGAAGACTGGGTGCTTTGGGTGTTGCCACAACACGAAGTAATAAACAAATTACAGGCTTGGATGTAGCATGTGTAATTTGTGTGCTGATTTGCTTAATACGGGCCAGGATTGAATAAAAATCCACGTGATTTCAGTAGGAAGTGTATGAGTGTCTGTGAGTTTCCTGAGTGTTCATGAGTACTTTGAACATTGATTGTTTCCAGGAGGCTTTGGCACAAGCATTTTGGATAGACTATAAACGCATGGATGACCCAGACTGCTATTTTTACTCACTGTCTCGAGAGCTGGAAAGCAAGCGTGATCGGATGGCTCAGCTACTTAAAGAAGCTGGACTGAAGCCTGTTGTTCCAGATGGAGGATATTTTATGATTGTCGATGTTTCTACATTAAGTTAGTATAAAGTTCCTTTAAAAGGGTGTAGAAACTAAATATAGTTAATCTGAAAATGCAACTTTCATTTTAAACTATGTTCTCATTTTGTGTTTGCATAACCTTGTCAGAAGTACAAACTGGGACTGAAATTTTTTGTTGGACCTTAGCCTGTAAGGTAGATTTTATGAGCTTCAGTGATACTAACTACTGTCCATGTTTTGCAAAGCTTTCACAAATTTTCAGAGAGGATAAAGGAGGTGAATAAACATTTCTATTTTCAAAAGGTATATGATTATGAAAATGTTTGAGAGCCAAGCACCTGGCTTAATATCCTCAGTTAATGGTGTGAATTCAGTTCATATAATTCGTAATTTTCTCTTTTTGGTCTTTTTTTGATCGATTCTTTGTTTTCTTAATCTGAAGTCATAGCCTGAAGTCTCTTTGAGGCATTCAGATCTCTAAAGTGTAAAATGCTATCAAAATTTACAAAACCTTTTGGAAATTCCGGTTATGGTAACTTATGGAGGAAGAATTTCCACAGGGGAACATGTTTTAGTTCCACGTTTTTCACTGACTGGTCTTAATGGCACTTTTTTTTCAGAAAAAAAGTGTTTAAACTCAGCTGGACCTCACAGCTTTACCATATGTTAGAGAGTTTTAGGTATTCCAGTGTTGCAGATAAGAAAATGCAGTTGCAGGGATTGTTGTAGTCCATGCAGTAAATGCACTCTTCAGTACCCTCCACAGCCCTGATCCCTCAATAACCCAGACTTCAGGACTTCTTGGAGTACTGTTTGGCTTTCTTCCAAGCTACATGTCTGAATTTGCCTTGGAACAACATATTTGTTTTAAATTTAATTTTTTTAGATGTGGATCTATCTGATGTAGATGAGAAACAACCTTATGATTATAAATTTGTCAAATGGATGATAGCATCTAAGGTAAGATGTCTTAGTCATACTCTGGTTTTAGAAATAGTTTTCTCTTGAGAGCAAGAGCAGTGCAACTTAGTTATTTAATAATGTAGTAGAGATGTTCCATTCAAAATACTCTTTGGTGGTGCTGATAAAGATGTGACTAAAATATTGCTAAGTATGCTGAAAATGTACTCTGTAGGTTTGTGTTACATCCCAGCACTTTTCTTTCAGCATACTTAAATGTTACTTGCACAAAAGTACTTTTGAACTATTTTGCCCAGGAAAAGTAATTTCAATTTAGAAAAGTCTAGCTTGTGCATACAAAACCAAACCTCATCTTTGTATCACATGTTGGGAGGGAGAGTTCTAGAAATGGAATAGTAAAATCATCATGCTTAAAACAGATTTTTTATACATGTATAAAAGCAAATACTGTTCCTGTTTTATGTTTCAGAAGCTGTCAGCAATTCCTCTTTCAGCATTCTGTGGTCCTGAAACAAAGAAAGAGTTTGAAAAGTATATACGTTTTTGCTTCATTAAGGTAAATTTGTGTCCTGAAAATCAGTGCAGTACAGAAATCTGCAAAAGACTGTTATATTTTTCCCAGGATCTCTTGAGTTGAATGGTTTTAGGAACAGAAAGTTAGCTTGGTGTAAAATTCAGCACAAAGTAGCTTCATCTGTCTTTTTGCTGAGGGACTGTACACCATGAATGTGGGTGGCATGACTAAGAAGGGCACCTGGCAGAAAACAACTGGATGGGTAGCCCTCTTTTATCTTACTGTATCTATTTCTAAAAACTTTCTTGACCAGTGGTGACAGTGACAATTAATGAGAAGTAAGCTATCAATGTGATGGGTATAATCCAGAGCAGAGCATAATTGTATACCAGAGTGCTATGATTCATGCTATTCAGTGTCCAACAGCAAAAACAGTAAAGAGATCACCTCCAGTTTAGCTCACTTGCCTGAAAATACACAGGGTTTCACACAAGCTGCAAATCACAAAAGAAAACTTTTTTTTTGGTGAATTAGCTGATTTTTGCCATTTTGTGAACACCTCTACCTATTTTCTTTGCCCTCTTGAGTCTCTTTTTGAAAAGACTGAAACACTTTGGAACGGGTAGGTAAGCTTTGGTAAGTCCAAAGCCCTAAGATATTTGCCAATTGTTCTGTAAGAGTCAGCATAATAGCACATGTGCAAATCCTTAACTGTTCTGTGTAAAGATCAGAGGTTTAGCCTGAACCAGTAATGAGGGAGAGTTTCCCCATGTGTTACTTAGTTCTTTTGATGAGTTGTAAAGTCTGTGGTGTAAACTGAGCCACTAACAACTAGGATGAAACTTGCTAGTTGTAAATGTGGCTTGCCTGTGATGAGCAGCACTAATAATTTTAAGTTGGACTACCTGTATGACTCACCAGGTGGTAGCCAAGCCACATAACTGGCAATTGGATAGATTACCCATTTTGGAGGAATTATGTTTAAATAGTTCACAGCACAACATGGTTGAATGGAGATTAAAAAATCTCAACTGTCCATGTAGGGATTAGGAAAGTATAGAGACAAGTTAGCATGACTCCAAAACAGAGCTGCCAAGTAACATCACTGCATTAATACCAGGCATTTATGTAAGTATTGCTTTCATTAAATGTGCTAGTATGAATGCTGAGAAAACTTGTTATCTTTTAAATACATGTAACAAATCTTTTCAAGGAATCAGCATTGAATTTTTTGTGCAGTCCAGATTTGTAGCTAATAACTGCTAATGAAAAACTGGCTGACACGATATTTACACGATGTGTAATACTTGGCACGATGTGCCAAATACTGCTTTGGGATGATATAATCATTACTGCCTCTCTCTTCAAGAACTCCTTGCTTGCAGTAATAGTGCCACTGTTCCTTGTTTTACAGAAAGACAGCACGCTAGATGCAGCTGAAGTGATTCTGAAGAACTGGAATAAACAGACAGGCTGATTCTTCTTATTAACGCTTCCACATGGTATAATTACCTAATAGTAGGGCTCTGTTATTGGAAATTTAAGAACAAATTACTTAATACAGTACAGAATTAATATTACATTTGAAATAACTTTTTGCTGCCACCTGCTGAGGAGTTAAAACAATGAATTACCTTAAATGTGTATAATGCAACTCAAAGATTATTTGCAGTCTTTTCAAAATAATGTACTTTTTTCCTCAAAAAATAACCTATGGGATTCACTTCTTTTACTGAAAGAAAAAATTTGTAAGACTGTGTAAAATAAATAGATGATATAGATATTTTATAGATTACAAGAATAAAGTAATAAAGGGAGATTGGTTTTCTTTTTTTAAATGAGATAGTATGGTAATTAAAGAGAGAGACTTAGAAACATCATTATTTGTGAAACCAAATAACCTGCAGTAGAGGAAGATTAAGACATGCCTCATATGAGATAATTGCAGTGACTTTGTACATACCTGCCTACCTGCCTTGTCTGTGTACAAATTGCATTGGTTTAAATAAAGTTAAAAGTGCAAAGTTGCGTAGTTACTATTTTATTTTCCACAATAGTCCTCTGTGGTCTTCTGAAAGTATTCAGTCCTAAATAAAATTGTAAGACTGGACTGTCAAAACAACTGCTAGTTTTTTTCATTAACACTTCTTCGTCTTGGGCTTTTGGGAATCCAGTAGCTAGGACTTCCATAGTCTTCCACTTTCATTCTCCAAATCTCACCAGAAGATGGTTGGCTGGTATTTTTAAGGTGGTGTGTAGTCTTTCTGTAGAAAAATCAATCCAGCAATTAAAATGACTTAACTGAAATTTCAGCATGAATTTAATTTGAAAATGCCTACATTAAAATCCAGGAGAAGCTATTTTGAGACACTAAATTTCTGTGAAATCTACTCTATTTTACAAGGAATTTAAAACTTTTTTATGTAAGTGGCACTGGGGAGCCTTAGTATTGCAGGAAATAAGAAATTGCAACAGGCTGTGGAACTGCATGATAAATCAACAAACAATTACAAAGGACCTTTAGACATACAAGAAAGAACCAGTGACTTGTTTTCATTAATGTACTATTCATTGTGTTTGCAAAGGCATCTGAATAATCCCATTGCATTATCGTTGAAATGATGCTGGTAATATTACCAATGTAAGAATTGCGGTTCAATTACACCTTTTTATTACTGACAGTAGCCAGCATGAGATATTTGGTGTGAAATTTTAAGAAATTCCAGAATGATCAATTAAATAAGTTTTAAAATAGGATTATTGTTGTAACTGCAGTGATGGGAAAGAACACATACAGCTGGGGACAGCAAGGTAAACTTTGTGTAAGCTATTGAAATGATCTGTTGCTGACAGAGAATGTTAATGGTGGTATGTCCATCTGCCACATCAACCATTTTGTCTGCTGCTTGTGGATAAATGCTTGAAAAATAGTTGCAGACAGGGAATAAAGAATTGATGATATATCATCTATTGTAATTTTGCAGCATTTCTGAAAATTGTGTGGTGAAAATGAAATTCTTTCAATTCTAGTTAATGTGAATAGGGTCAGGAGGGTTGACAGTGATTGCCAGCATAGGATCAGGATCTTTTTTGTAGAACGGGGTATAGGAGAAGACAGGACAAACCTGGAAAACTTGATGGGACTGACAGTGGCAATGGGAACCTTTGTTGCAGTCACTGCTCCGTACATGCTTCAGAGGTTATGGGGGAAATATCTCATACTGTATTCAATTGGCAGTTACAGTTATTTGTCTTTTATTACTCTTTCATCTTTTGGGTTTACTGAGCATTTGTAAAAAAGGTCATTGCAAATGGGAAAAAAATCTTTAAATTTGTATTTTAGCATTTGTATCTTCTAATAGTTCAGCTCCTATTCCAAAAGGTTAATATTTTTTTTTTTTAATTGAAGGAATTTGTTGGCAAGGTCAAAGTAGTTTGTTTTCAACTAGGACACAGTATTGCAGTCAGCAGAAAAGTGTTTAGAAGTTGTATGATAAGGAATTTGACTCAATATTAGCAAATATTAAGAGAACTTTTCATCCACAGTGAAATTTCCTTCTTTGAGCTAGCAAATTGAACAAATACTCTTGTTATATAGTGGAGACATGGTCTTAAGTGGGAAAAGTCTTTTGTATCTGATTACTAGATAGATAGGAAATTTGTAACTGTTGAGAGACTTCAATACTGGTCACTTTAGACCTTTGAAGTAATGGCTAATTATACAGGCTAATTTTATGTATGGATAATCTCTTGGGGAATTAAAGTCTGGACTGGAGTCTGATGCTGGAGAGTTTTGGTTTTGCAACAGTTCCTGTGGTTCCTCCTTGTCTTTGACCTGATATTTGCTGCCAAGGTGGATGCAAGGGGGGAAGAGACAGAAGGGGAGCCGGTGTCCTGAAGCAGGGGTGTGACTTGGGGAGCCCCCACCAGCCGGCAGGGTGGATGTGTGTCTGTGTCTGCCCCAGTACGGGGGAGCCGCTGCGCGGCCTCTTTGCCAAGGGCTGCCTCGCACCTGCCGTCCTGCAGCAACAGGGGCCAGGTGCTGCTCGTGATTCGGTCCGCCCCTGGCAAACAGCGGCACCATGGGACGCCAGTAAGGGGAACGGAGCTTTTATTGTCTTTTCTTCCGCTTTCTGGGAATTGGTCTCTGCTTGGTGTCAGAGCCAAGAACGTGTTGTGCGGCCCGTACCTCTGTGCGAACTTGGGGCAGTTCTGCTGACACTGGTTTTCTGCAGCGTTTCGCTGAACCGGAGCTTGCACAGGAGCGGCTGAGCTGGAGTCGGGCCCAGCCCGATGTGCTCGGTGCCGGGGCTGTGTGGGCCGTGCTCCCTCTGCCCCTGCCCGGGTTCTCTGTGAGTGACAGCCCGGGGGCACCCGGCGCCCTTGGCTTTGTTAGAGCACACTTGGCTCCCTCGGCCGGCCCGGCACACCCCGGCCCGCGGGGCGGAGCTGCGCGTCCGGCCCTTCGCGGCACCCGTCGGAGCGCTCTGCGGCCCCGCCCGCCGCCCTCGGTATTTAACGCCGGGCCGCGGC
>VXAU01000141.1:0-46834 GCA_013399695.1 Formicarius rufipectus
TCCAGCATCTCATTCCCCAGCATGTCCATACATGTCCTGGGGAGAAGTGAAAACTGGGAGAGCCAGGAATGAGGTGATCCCAGTTTCCAAGATGCACTAGGAAGGGAATGACATGCTGCTGCCAGCCAGGAACATCAATCCTTGCAGATGGAGCCCTGCCAGGTGGGCACTGGGAGCAGCATCCACGAACCTCCCCACGAACACACACTTGGCTAAAGCAGTGACGATTTTTACAAGTCATCTGCTCACTGTGGCACTTCTGGAAAGACAGGGAAGCTCAGCTGGCAACCACAATTCACTATCTGAGGAACTCTCTTTTTTGCCCAAAACATAAAACCATCTGTATTTGCAGCCACCCAGAATGACAACACAGTGTCCCAGAGGCTTCGCTCCTATTCTGTCTCACACCACTTCTCTCTGCAGGCCAGTTGCCCCCATCCTGCACCCTGGGCCCCTCGGGTGGCCTGTCCCTGCCCCTCCTGTACATCACTCATATTTGGGAGACAGGTGGAGGTTGTCACAGTCAAAGCATAGTAAAGAAGATGGTAATTTAGTTGTATCACACAGGGAGTTCCATCCTCAGTGTGCAGAGCCTGACCTTCCACCAGACCTCATTGAAATACCCACATTCAGCCACTAAAACACATGTTCTCCTCCCTTCCAAACAACCACCTGGGGTCACCCACCTGTAATGGCATCTCTGGATCAAATTCAAATTGGGGAATCAGTTTAGACCAAGGTTCAAACTTCTTTGTTTCTGGATCGATGTAAAAGTCAAAGACTGTGCCCTGAGAGGGAAACTTGATTGCCTTGAATTCTGCCATCCACCACTTGCTGAACTCCACTCTGTAGTCTATAAGCTGCAAGATAAAGAGAGAAAAAAATATGCTAATCTGGAGAAATTCATTAGTGATGAAGTATGTTATCTATTCCTGTCCAGCAGGGTGGGATTAGTCCTTAAAATATATTCCACAGCATAACGATCTTATCTTTTTTCCTATTATTAAGCCTAATTTTTCATTTTGTTCATTTCTTCTGATCACTCCTATTTATTCTCCTAAATAATTCATCCTCTGTGTTGATCACTCCTAGTATGTCTGAGATGAGATGGATGGATCAATTTGAAAAAGAGAAATACGTGCCTATGCCTAAAGAGACACTTGATTGATTCCCGGTACCTACTTCTTCCAACAGACAAGGACACCACATCCATCTCCATCCGTGGTCATGGATAGTCAGAGCATGCATACCAAAGCCCTTCCTCATAAATCACACCACTCTGCAAACACTTTGGGGTTGTTTCCTGGCCTCTTTTCAAGCAGGAGCAGCAAGGCTGCAGACACCAGGGTGCCACAGCAGGGGACAGCGACGAAGCTCCTGTGTCCCCACTGTTCCTGTGCTGCCACAGTGCCCAGGAAGCACCTGCTTTCCTGCCTCTCCCAATTTTATCTTCTTATGCATGGATATTTTGGAGCATCTGAATTTTTGTCAAGAGCTGGGGTGACAGTTTTGGCTTCAGATGCTGAATCAGGACTTGCAAACTGTACTTAGTCCCTTCCCCCCTGCCCCAGGTCTCCTCTGTGATGCTGGGCCAGTCACTCCACCTGGACCCCTCCGCTGGGGACTGCAGCCTTCAGCCCTGGGGAGAAGTGGAAGGTGGGAAGGAGGGGGAAAACGCTGCTAAAAATGCATCTGTGAAATACCAGATGCATAACTGAGACAGTTTTGGCAGCCTAGTTTGTTTCTGGGACATGGGTCTCTCCTCCCCACAGCCACCCCATAGGCCAGAAACATGGAGTTCCAGTACATGGAATTCTCAGCCTCCATCTGGAATCCTGGCTTTGAACGGAGTGTCCTCTGCAAAATCCCCTGAGCCACCATCCCTCAAAAGACCAGAGGGTTTGCTCAACATGTTTTTAGTATGCAGGATTTCAGCCTCGTGCTACCCAGAGGAGCAGAATGACTGTAAAATCTCCTGTTGGCACAACTCCTGGTGGAGCAGCACAGAGGGATGTGCAGCACTGCTAAAAGCTTTCTCACAGTGGTGCCCTTACCCTGCCCACAGGCACTGGGATGGGCAGCCTGCCTCCCTGAGCCCTAAGTGGAGCAGTTCCAGCCTCCGCTGTACTGCCAGAAGTGTCGGGCTCAAACTGCTTCCTTGACACAAACCCCATATGCACTTCAGCTAATTTCAGAGTCTGCAAATGGCAAATCCATCCTGCGTTTTATCCAGGGCTGCCACTCCCCACCAACAAGCAGAGCAGCAGGAAGTCACCCAGCCTGTTTCTCCCAACATCTCTGCAGCAAAAGGCCACCATTCACCTTCAGTGGGGAACAATGAGCAGCTTTTATGTTGGATCATTCTTCACAAGGCTGCCCCTCTCTTGGAGCTGCTGCCTTGCTCTCCTCTGACATTCTGTCCTGGTTTTTGTAGCCAGGATCACTTTGTCACTGGGTGGGTGTGGATTCTAAACCCTCTGTGTCATTTTTTCCCACGAACTGCTCCCCATGGCCCATTAGCAGCAATTGTCCAAGGCACACCCCACCCCTCAGGCTACAGGCTGGGTGTATAGGAACTTCTGTGAGATAAGGAAGTTTTTCCTGCCTCCACACCCACTTGAGGGGTCATGCCTGCTAATGGGCCAGCAGGGATGCCAAAAATATGCCATTGTTCACCTCACAGAGTAAATCACCCATTGTGAAAGTCTCCGCCCAGGGGGTGGGACTGGACGGTCCCATTTGAGTCCAAGTGGATATAAGCTGGGGTTTTGGGACTGGAGATGCTCTTCAGATCCAGAGGAGGACCAGAGCCTCGATCAGACTGAGACTGCCACCAGATTGCAACCATCACTTTCACCAGCAGGTACCTTGTTTTCTTTTTACTTTGAACTCAGGGGGGGCACTGTGCTCAGCACAGGATTGGTGAGCTTCACTCTGCTTGTGCCCCACTGTGCTGGGCTGTACATCTGGTGTTTTGTGGCACAAACGAATTTTCTTTCTGTTTCAGTGTATTGGGTTTTTTTGTGATTTTTTATTAAATTGTTATTCTGACTTGCAATCCCATTCTGAGTTGGATTCATTTCTCCTACTGGTTTACCTCTAAACCAGCACACATTCACAGCAGCAACACCCAGCCCAGCCCCCCAGCCCAGCCCCTGAGTGCAGCATCTTCCCAGAGGGGTGTTGTGCCCACACACAGCTCCTCCTGCCACCCACCCAGATGTGCCAAGGCTCTGCTGCTGGGGAGCCAGCACATCCTGCCCTGTTAGGGACCCACTGCCATGGCGTGGGAGTGCCATGTCCCTGTGCCACCCCTCGTGCTCCACTGAACCCACCCAGGGCTGGAAGCTGCTCTGAGGACGCAGCAGATTGTGCTGCTGGGCAAGGACCAGCCCTGCCCCCCAGGCTTGGCTGTGCTGGGTTTTAAACTCACCCTGCACTGACAACACTAAGGCTGAGTTTTTTCCAGGTGACACATAAGGAACGGAAGGTTAAACCCTCCCCAAGGACAAAGAAAGCTGGAGTCACACAGACCACTCCATGGCCACGAGGTGTGATGGCACCAAGGGAGCACCATGCTGAGTCTGACCAATGTTTCTCCCTCCCTGAAATATCTGCTCCTTGGCAGGAAGCAGGGTCCAGCAGATGTTAGTTTAGCACGGAGGCACATGGATAAAACACAACAGGACCCCAGGGAGCACCTGAGCAGCCCCTGAGAGCAGCAGAGGGAAGGGTGTCTGGTCTCAGGTCTGTGGGAAAATCTCCACGCACTCCAAACAACACAGAGCCTACAAGAGACCAGGTATGGCTCTCTGAGCCCTCCACAGCAGTGACCTGTCACTGGGTACACCACAACAGGCTTTGTCCTCTGATCTGCATGCTGCAGGTCCCAGCAGGGACCAGGCAGGACCAGAGTGAGAAACTCGAGTAGATGTCAAAGGTACCTCCTGCAGGCTTTGCAGACACTCCCACTGCTCCCTGTGCCACCTTCTGAAAGCCTTGGCACTCCAAATCTAGGTCTTCACATACCACATGTGCTCTTAGATCCCTCTACAAGAGCCTCAGGTTTCTCCTGCCTGCCCTGAACTGGTCACATAACAAATCTCCAGCTTGCCCAGCCATCAGTCTGGAAGCAGCAATGCCAAAGGAAGGGTGGGAAGGCACCCTGCAAGCAGGGCATGGACTTCCAGCACGGAGCCCAGTGCTGGCAGCACAGGCAGCTGGGCTGACACACAGCACACTGCCCTCTTGCCTGTTATCACTGCTAACAACTGGGAGTTGTAAAACAGCAGCAGCTTTTACAATTGCTTGAAAATCAAGAGACAGCCCTGCTGTGTTGGGTCGAGCCATGTGGGCAGGGAAAGTGGCACAATAGGACATGGGGGTGAAAGGAAATGCCCATTTCTCCTCTCCTGCTCACAAGACATTGGAAGGAGACAGAGAACAGGGGGGTCAGAGGCAGCAAAATAAAACCTGCTTCCCACAGGGAAGTCTAGATCCATCCCAAGATCCCTGTTGTTCACATGCTCCAGCTCCCACAAGGTTCAGCTCAGCTGGGATTGCCTGTGCTTCTCCCGCGTTTTAGGGCTGGGAGGGGGCTGGGGATGTGAGGTATCCAGAGCTGCCTCCCAGTGACACCTCCGTGGCAGAGATCACACTCACCTCCTCTGATGGGCTCAGATGGATTTGGGGCTGACAGCTGCAATCAGTCCCCGGGATGGATGTGCTGGGGGAAGCAGCAGGGACAGGAGTGCCCCACCTCTCTCTGCCTCATGGACACGAGAGCACTTTGGATGTCAGAGGCACCACTAATGAACCACGACCTGATTAATCCTCACAGCCTAAGAGGAGCTTGGCTTCTGGATTGTGCCCTCCAGCACTGCAGCCTGGGCTATGCACATCCATCCCTACCCCCCCAGCTGAGCCAGCTCCCCACTCCAGAGACCCCCAACAGCTGCCTGCCCAGAGGGGAGCTCAACCTGAGAGCTACGACCTTCCACCAACAGCACAGGCAGTCAAGAGTGTTCCACTCCAGGGGAAGCACAAAGCTCATCCTGCCCCACCCTGCTGACCACCCCCTTCGTGTGTGATTCCATCAGAAACTGAGGACAGACAACTCTCAACATCCACCTACATTTAATAACAGTCAGAGGTGACAGAGTTGGTTTGTGCTACAGCACAGCATTTACCTGCACACCCAGGTGGCTGAAGGTGGCTCCAGTGGTAAGTCCACTTCAGTTTGATCACATCATGCACATCCACACACCTCTATAAATTAACCTAATGTTTCTCCCCAGTGAAATGTGTCTGCATAAGCAAACATCCCTCCCCTTCCATCCCATGATCCCCCAGCCATTCTTTGGTGTTACTCCCTGATGTGGCACCTCCCTTCTTACCTGGTCCTGAAACATGGATCCACCGAAGGCCCAGACAGCAGCAAAGACAAAGTAAAGTTCATAAAGCTCCTTGGGACAGTCGGGAGGTGTGTTCTGCTCTGTCAGGAAGCATTCCAGGAGGTAACACAGCATCTGGACCATGCTCTGCTCAGGAATGGGAATAATCTTCTTAAATCTAAGGGATGGAAATTGAAAGTATGGGAAATATAACTGGGTGAAGCACCAGCCCAGGAAGGCAAGGCAGGAATGCTTGGTCAGAATGTCAGCACTTTCCTTGTCAGCAGTGTCTCATTCCCTGGAACAGCACTAAGGAGAACACCCACCCCTTCCCCAGCCCTGCTGGCACTGGCACACACACGTAATAACAGTAATCAGAAGTTTCAAGCATTTTAAAACTTTGATCCTCTTGAAAGAAGTAAAATGGCAGAGTTGCTAAAGGCAACGATTTCCTGGGAACACAAGCAGTTGAAAAGCGGTCAAATAGAGGAGTAATAAAATCAAACCTTTCATCTTGCCATTTTACATTCGTTTAAACTACACTTACAGAATTCTAGACTAATACTGGAGCAGAACTGAAGTCCTCCATAAGGTAATTACAGCTATTTGAAAGGTTGGTTCTACAATTTCTGAATTAAGCAAGCTACCAAACTGCTCTGCTCGGGGCTGCTGCAGCTGATCCTGGGATTCCACATCTGGCACCGGGCTCCTCAGGGACGCTGCACGTGGCCGAGGCACTTGCAGCAGCCCCTACAGCAGCTTGGGCACCCAGAGAGCAGCTCCCTAGAGAGATTCCCAGCTCCCAAGGACACTGCTGGCACTAAAGCAGCTCCTCCTGACACCTCCCCATTGGGACTGACAACTTCCATGTTCAGCTGGACATTGACATCTCTATTTTATTTGTTTTTTAATTTATTTTTTTTTAATGCAAGTGCAGCCATGGGGAGCAAGTAGATGATGGGAAACCCAGACAATCATAGGCTGGTTTGTGTTGGAAGGGACCTTTTAAAGGTCATGTAGTTTAATCCCCTGCCCTGGGCAGAGACACCTTCCACCATCCCAGGTTGCTTCAAGACCCATCCAACCTGGCCTTGGACACTCCCAGGGATGGGGCAGCCACAGCTTCTCTGCCCAACCTGTGCCAGGGCCTGCCCACCCTCCCAGGGAAGAATTTCTTCCTAATACCTCATTTAAATCTCCCATCTTTCAGGTTAAACCCATTGTTCCTTGTCCCATTGCAACAGGTCCTGATGAAGGGTTTGCTCCCCTCTTTCTCACAGGTGCCCTCCAAGCAGCAGCTCCCTCCTCACTGTTCAGATGTCTCCTCTGATCAGTCCTCCCCACCAAATGGGTCAGAGAGATGTTGCCCATTGTAATAAGCAAGAACTGTGGTTTTTACCCAGTGGGTACCACTCTGAGGGTAGCTCAAGACAAGGAGCACCAAGACACTTCCAAATATCCCAGATCTTCACATTCATTGGTCTGGTGTCCAGCCAGGAAACATGCCCAGCTGGATGTCCACACAGAGTCACTTAATCGTCTTTAAATGGAAACAGATTCAAGAGAGTCTGTCTCTGGAGCAATCCCACCCTCTCCCGTGAACATCAGCTTCCTTCTCATCACCAAGGGGAAGGAAAAAAGGTGGGGAGAGGATAAAAGGGGATCTGTTCTTTCCATCTTCCACACTGAATACTGAAAACTTTCCTTCACCAGTGGTCTGAAATCTGCTCTACTGGAAAATAATTCATGGAGCAAACCCAGGTCTGGCCTGACACATCAGGAGACTGAAAAGACTTTCTCTTTAGGATCTGGATTTACCTTCCAAGAGATACAGAACAGATACAAGTACAGGAACAATCAAACCAATATCCGGTGAGAACCAGATGTGCCCAGCCAAGGCTGTGCAGGAGTGTCAGCTCCCACCCTCACCCCAGTGTTCCTCTGATCAGAGCCAGTGACACTCAGGGCTCCTGAAGACAAAGAGCACACTGGACACATGTCACATGGAGCACAACCCCAGCACAGCTGCTCTGCAAAGTGCTGAGTGAGCCCCTGCCCTGGGCACAGAGAGTTGACCACCCTTTAGGGGGTACCTTGTTCTGAGGGTGTCCAGGCAGACTGGCAGGTACTTCTCGAACAGGATGGTAAGGTTGGCTCTTTCCGACTGGATCTCTCGCTGGTCAATCCAGCTGCTCACCAGGGGATTCCAGCCCAGGTCCGATGGGTTGATGTACAGGATCCCTTCAGGCCCAGGGCAAGACAGAACATACAGTAAGGACAAAATTTTCCACCAGACTTTCTCAGCTATTTCACAGAACTAAAACCCCCTCAAATAGCCCTGATGGCCCATTGCCTGCCCCCTCCTCCTGCCCCTCTGCAGAGTGGGAACGTTAACAGTGAAAAGATGTAACTCAGGAAACCAGGACACTTTTCATGACCCTGCCCCAAATCTGAGTCTTGTTATTGCTCTGGGCCCCAAACACCAGGGGACTTTCATTCCCTTCTCCCACATACTTCTCCAAAGATCAAAAGCATTTTGGGATAGAGATTGTCCCTCTCTTCATCAAGCCCATACAGGAGCATCCTCTCAGCAGTGCTGGAGCCATGACTACACATCATCAGCCAGAACACTCCAGGTACATTCCTAGGAGGATGAGAGCTCCTCACAGGAGAGTCAGGATCCTCACTTCGTCCAGTGCTTCAGGAACCTGCACTCCAAGGGCAGCTTTGCTCCAGGCTGGGAGCTTTCAGGAGGGACCAGGCTGGCCAATAAAAGACTAATGAAGAGCACCAGATCCTCCTTGCTCCAGGGAGGGGTTGCTGCTGGGACTCACCGGCCCGGGACACGGTGGCCGGGGTGGCCGTGCGCAGGTGGCTGATCTCAAAGAGCAGCCTCATGGTTGGGTTCAGGGGGATCCTCTCATTGCTGGCCAGGGTCAGCACCTGCATGGGGCACACAGACACACAGACAGACAGACTAAAGCTCCCCCTAGGAACTGGAATGAAGAGCATCCAGCACTGGCTGCTCAGCCCAGCGCCCCAGGGCACGGCAGCTGCTTGGCAAAGGACTGCAATGCCAGTGGCCAGCACATCAAGGGAGGGGATCCTGCCCCTCTGCCCCCTCAGGGGAGACTCCCCTGCAGAGCTGCCCCAGCCCTGGGGGCAGCACAGGGAGGACATGGAGCTGCTGGAGAGAGGCCAGAGGAGGCACCAGGATGGGCAGAGGATGGAGCAGCTCTGTTGGGAGGGGAGGCTGGGAGAGCTGGGATTGTTCACCTGGAGAAGGGAAGGCTCTGGGAAGAACTTAGAGCCACTTCTAATGCCTAAAGGGGTTCCAAAAGAGTTGGAGAGGGACTTGGGACAAGGGCCTGCAGTGACAGGACAAGGGGGAATGGCTTCCACACTGCCAAAGGACAGGGTTAGGTGGGATATTGGGAAGGAATTGTTCCCTGGGAGGGTGGGCAGGCCTTGGCACAGGTTGGGCAGAGAAGCTGTGGCTGCCCTTGGATCCCTGGGAGTGTCCAAGGCCAGGTTGGACAGGGCTTGGAGCAACCTGGGCTGATGGAAGGTGTCCCTGCCCATGGCAGAGGGTGGCACTGGATGAGCTTTGAGGTCCCTTCCAATTCAAACCATTCTGTGAGCCAATGACATGATTTCTAACAGGCAGTGGAATGATTCTTCTCTTATAACCCAGAACCCACAGCACTCCCTCAGAGTGGGGGAACAGTGTAGAATTATGCCCCTACTCCATTTCTGAAGGGCCTGAAGTTATGATCAGGACATTTGTGATTACTCATGAGCCCAACTCTCCAGAAAAGGGAAATTCCAATGAAAACAAGCTCTGAGCTATTTCCCTCATGCACCATTTCCTTTATGCAATATTGTTTGGTATATCTGAAGAACACAATTGTATTATTCCAGGAGGTGTTATCTCAGCATCTGCACTTCTCCTGGGCTGAATCACACCCAACAAGGAGTACCTGCTGCTTTACCTTATATCCATTACCTTGTTATCATCCATCACAGTATTAAGAGATTCAATCCACAGTGGATCAATATCTCCATCTAGTACCATCCACTTGGGACCATCATGTGTGATGTTGGCCAGCTCTCTCATGATTGATGAGAACAATCCTGGGAGGGTGACAGGAATATATTGATGAACACTGAAGTTGTCACCTGCTCTAACAATTTTTTCTACCAACTTACTAAAAACTATTCTTTCCTTTTAAGCTTTCATAATTCTTTGCATCTGTACATAAATAATACTGTATCATGATATCTTCTTTGGAATAAAAAGCCATTATCAGTTATTATCACTGAAAATGACTGCAGACCTACACAGGCTTCGTTCCCTCTGCAAATCATAAGGGATAAGAAAAATTTAGAGCAGATACTCAGAGACAAAAGAAAGCATGAAGCATGAATTACACAGTGCAGAGAAAACCATCTGAATATGCCTTGGAAAATCTTATAAATGGGTTTTTTTGGTAGTTTGAAGTATATCAGGGAAATCAAGATGCATAAAACGCTGGGTCATGGCTTTAGTGAGGCGGAGGGGAGAACAAGCACAGACTGACATTGAGTGACAGAACAAAATGTCAGTAAAATCAAGGAGATGGAGAGGATACAGTGTCTCAAGGGGAGTAAATAATGAATGTTAAGAAAAGCAAGAAGCTGGGAATGGAGCAGCAGAACTGCAGGGCAAATGAGAGCTCCACAAAACCAGCACTGTCCTCCACACGAGGAAATGCCTGGGGAAAGGCTGGTCTGCATGAAGGAACAGCAGGCAAACAGTAAAAAAAGCCTCTCTCATGGTGAAGTGAGACAAGCACTCTGTTTTTTTTCTCCAGGACAAGCTATTCCCTGGTGATCCAGGTCAGGAATGGCCAGTGGTGTTACATGACTGAAGACAAAGCTTATGTATAACAAATGCAGGACAGCTCACCTGACACAGGTACCCCATTGTGAGAGCAGGTCAAAAACTAACCCTGCCCTGGCTCTGCCTTGGCTCCATCCCTGCTTCTGGCCACGGGCCCTGGCAGACACTGCAGCACCACTGGTGCCAGCAGCAGCTCCTGTCTCAGAGCAGCAGGGAAGGAAGTGCCCCTCTCCTTGCCTTGTCATCCACACAGAACGGTCTTGGGATTTAAAGGAAGAGTTTGGTTCTACAAAAAACACTTTCAGGATTCCCTAGGGGGATCTTTTCCCACCTAACATGCACAAACTTTCCAACTACTGCCAATGAAAGGGGTTACAGGATGAACAGGGGAGGAGGATCTGTAGGGGAGCACACCCTCTCTTCAGGCTGTGGTGAAAATGGTCTGGCTGGTCTTTGACATCAAGAAACAAAATTTCCAGGAATGGTTAAAGCAGAGAGTATCTGCCTTGAGCCCTCAGGAAGGAGTCCTGCAAGTTCTCTTGAAATATGAGATGGCTAAGACCACTGGGCAGTCACCCCACAATGTCCCTCCTGCTGTCCAGTGCCACCCAGCCCTTCTGCAGGGCTCTGCATCCCACACTTCCCCCTGTCAACTTTGATTTAGGGTCCCCAATTACAATTAAAATATTAACTCTGCCACTGGAGCCAAGCAGGGGGCAGGAGGGGCCATGATGAGGCCAGGGGAAGTGGTGGCACCTCATCCCCTGGCAGAGCTCTGGCCAAGGATGATTTATGATGATGTCCTCCCACACGTCCCTCAAACCAAGTACACGGAAACCAAAGCTGCCTTTCCAGATTAGTCACCACCCAATGTTTTCACTCCAGATCTCGGTAATCTTTCAACAGGTTTTAAATGCTCAACTTCTCCTCCTCAGGAGCAATCAGGATCAACAGCCTGGCAAAGCCCTGTGCTGGAGCTCAGGCAGTGATAGTGGAAAAACACCACTCAAAGGCTGCAGTGAGAGTGTTATTAGCTATGGAAGCCTGGGGATGGCACATTTTTGGGGGCCCAGTGCACACCACAGGGCAGGATGGAACTCTTTTCCATCACCAGCCCAACCCCAAAAACCAGTCTGCCTCACTTAGGAACTGGGAAGTGTTGGTGTTAATGAACAGGATAATTATCCTCATGGATGCCCAGAAAGCCAGAACACCTTACAAGTGCTTCCAACAGCAACCCCTGCCATGGCTGGAGCAGCACAGAGGCCCCTGGGCTGTCAGAGCTGTGCACAGAGAACTGGTCGATGTGCTGCCCTTCAGGAAGTCCATAAGAACATCCCTTTTATCCCCGGATCTAGACATGAAAAGACACTCACCATCTTTCCACTCTCTCGTGGCCGGGTTAATGATGCCAAAAAGCTCGTCATTGGTGACTGCCTTGGGGTTGAGGTCCGTCCAGACAGGACGGCGCCTCATGATCTGCTGGGTCTTGTGCAGGGACCTCAGCACCTGTGACTTGCCTGTGCCTGCGTTTCCCACCACGAACACAGCGTGTCGGACCGACAGCAGCTCCTCCAGTTGCACCACCTGGGGAAACACACCCTCAGTTCACACAAAGATGCCCAAGTGAAGTTCAGATCTGCAAAACCTAGGCTACTGGAAGGTGTCCCTGTGCATGGCAGGGGGTTGGAATGAGGTGTCCTTGAAGGTCCCTTCCAACCCAAAGCATTCTGTGGTTCTGTGATTCTATGGAATTAGCTCTCATTTGGCCTCTCCTGCAGAAAGCTGTGACCCAGACACAAAAATGGACTTGGCAGTGAGTTTGTTTTGTTCTGGCCTCTCTAACCATGATGGGTGAAGTCCTCAGGGGACAAACAAACCTCCAGCACTATTCATGCCTGACAGCCACCAGCCAAGGGGTTCTGCTCTCCAAGGGCCACACGTGCATGAGCCCACAGGAGTCAGTTCCTTTGTAAAGTCGGGGTCAAGGCTTTAGGGGCAGCTGCAACTGCACCAGACCCAGCATAGCTGACTGTCCTCCATCAAGGACTGTCTGCAAGGGCAATGCTGTGGCCGCCCCATCCCTGGAAGTGTCCAAGGTCAAGTTGGATGGGGCTTGGAGCAACCTGGGTTGGTGAAAGGTGTCCCTGCCCATGGCAGGGGGTTGGAACCAGATGAGCTTTAAGGTCCCTTTCAACTCAAAACATTCTGGGATTCTGTGACTGTGCAGAGCCCTCTTTGCAGAAGCAAAGAAGGTTGAGAAAACCCAACCGATTTGATGATGGTGTAGGTAGAGCAGAAGATCACTTGGTCTTACTTTGAGCACAAAGTTGTCCTCGGGCTGCAGCCGGAGCTCCAGCACAGCCTGTCTCACAAGCGCCTCGAACCCCAGGTCGCGCTTCCGAGGCACATCCAGCGCAGGGAAGAGATCCCCGAGCAGCCCCATGAACACGGGCACGTCCTCTGTCACCATCTTGGGGCTGTTGAAGTCCCGCAGGGAGCGCAGCAGCAGCTGCTCCTCGGGCCGCGCCGGCTCGGCGCGCTTGAGGGACCCGGCGACAACCAGGACAGACTTGATGGCACGCAGACCCCAGTCATAGTGATCCTGCACGGGAGGGGAGGCAGAGGAGTGCACAGGGAGGGGGGGGCTGTGCCTGCAGGGCACAACCGTGCAGGGGCAAGAACCGGCAGCTCCCACCTGCCAGACCAAGCAGTAGGAACGCTGAAAGTCAAACAGAGTCACAGAATATTCTGAGCTGGGACGGACCCACAAGGATCTTCAAGGCCAGTTCTTCAGTGAATGGCCCCTCAAAGGATTTAACCCACAACCTTGGCATCATTAGCACCAGGCTCTAACCAGCTGAGTTCACCTCAGAGTTGTCTGTATTGTGCCCAGAGGCCTCCAGCAGCCTGGTTTACCTGATCTCCATTTCAGTAGGTGAGGTTCCCATCGGGACAGTATAAAAGAGTCAAGTAATTCAGCTGTTCATGCCATGCCACGGGCTCAGAGCTGACTCTGAGTCAGCAGTAGGGTCTGCACTCCAAACATCCAAGAACCTTTTTCTCCCTAAATCATAAAGCAGTTTTCTTGGTCCTTCTGCAGCTTAAGCCAGGTCAGCCAGAGCCCTGGATCTGCAGGAGTTACAGAGCTGAAAGGCTTGTTAGTCCATTCTGAGGCCCCAGACACCCAAGATTCTCCATTGTGCCCATCACAAGCATATTTGGTTGTAGGGACAGTCCACTGAACAAGGTCCAGTAAGGACACTGCTCAAAAGGAATCCCAAAGAGGCCTGAGAGGATCTTGGGCCAACCAGCAAGTCTTCACACTTCTGTTCTGTTAAAACCCTGTAGAGCCCAGACCAACAGCTGAAAGCTTCATGTGGGAGGCCAAGGCTTCCACCAAGGTCTCCTGGGCACAGCACAAGGTTTCTGTGACAAGGCACTCCTCAACCAAGCTCATACTGGCTCAGCCAAGACCAGGTTTTCCATCTGGAGTCCTGATTCAGCTCCTCACTGGACCCAGCTTTGATCTATGCAGATGATGACAAGTTAAAATCTGATTTAACTAGAGTTTTGCACTGGAAGTGACCCTACGTGGTCAACACCTGACAGGACAGGGAAGTGTAAGATTGGACTTGGAGAGGGACAGTCATCATAAGCCCCTGGCAGCAGGAGAGTCAACAGGAACTAAGAGCCTGGAAAGCAAAGGGTCACTGAAGATCACCCCAACCATTTGGGCCCTTTCAGAAATCTCTCCCACTAACACAGTTGGTCAAGTGCTTCTGCCCCTGCAGATCCTCCAGGAAAGCAGCTGAAAATGCCACTGCTTGGATGATCTCCAACCTCCCCATCTCCCAGCAGCTGCCACGAGTGAAGTGAGGAAATACAAGCTGGGAAGCTTTAGCCACAGAGGGGGTGATAGAGTGCCACATCCTTCTTTTTGGGACCCACAGGCCCAGGCCCAGCAGGGGCTCACCTGCTTGGACAGGAGCTCTTTGCAGAGCTGGTACAGCGTGATGAACTTCCTGGCCAGTGCCCGGGCCTCGAGGAACCCCTCGGTCACCAACATAATCTCACAGATCAGCTCCAGGTCTGGCACAACCATTGCACAGGGCCTGAGGAGACAGGCAAGAAGAGACTGCAGAGCAGGTACTGACTACAGACCTTAAGGGCAGTGGGTTTGGAGCTTTATCTTCCAGGTCTTCTCCAAGGAGGCAGGTCACACACTGCCTTTCCCAAGGACAGAGCTCCTTTGCCCTCCCTGTGTGTTCCCAGACCCAAACTTGGTGCTGTGAATCCCCAATGCAAGAGAATGGACCACAAGAAAGCCAAACCTGGATGTCCCAAGAGGTAATTCCTGCCAGTCTTATAATACAGGTCACAAAGTTGACCTCAACTCACCTGAAGAGAGCTTTTAAATTCTCAGGCAGCTCAGTTCGTCCTGCATACCCAGGGTTCATGGTGATGAAAATGCCTACTGAGGGGACCAAGTTAATGTCTTCTCCAAGAAAATTGAAGGATTTCTTCTTCTCCCTTATGGCATCCTGCACACTCTTCACCTGGGAACCACGACAGTGCTCAGTGCTGGTGTTCAGTTCTGAAAATCCTCCCAGACCACAGAGATGTTGTCCTTACACTTGGCCCATGACAGCTGGGGATTACCAGTGCTCTGGTTTGATTCCTTACTGATAAAATGATGCTGTTTGGAGCTAATTTGTGTGGCAATATCAGTCTCCCATCACCATTACCTGCATCAGCACATCTCACAGCAAAAACATCACCAAAGGTTAAACCAGCACTTCCAACTTCCCAGCACAGCAGGAGGCCAGAGCTGGAGAAGAGATGCAGGGCTGTGCAGGCACCTACAGCACAGCCAACTCCAAATGCCATCTCAAGAGCCCCACAGGTCCCTGAACCCCTCCCCACCTTCACCCCTCCCCACACTGCCCTTCATGACAGCCCAAACCCCCCACTGCCTGCTCTGTTACCTGAGCAGGCCCAGCAAAGGAGCTGCATTTCCCATGAAACTTGGCCTCAGCTCCATTGCAAACAGATCACTTGATATTGCTTTGAAGCTTTTGGGACATCAGATGCCTAATTTAAAACCAAACCCACAAGGCAAAACCTGGAAGACACTCCTGTCACCTTCACTCACTAATAGTGGTTGGTCTTTTCTATTCACCTCATGGTAGTTTTGTTCTTCTCATTCCCCGCTTTCCAAGGGACCCAATTCACTACAGGCAGACCAACTCATTCCTCACCTTCCATTCCAACAGGAGCGAGTCCATCACAGCCAGACCACCTCATTCCACACTTTCCAAAGGCCAAAGGCAGTGAGTCCATCACAGCCAGACCACCTCATTCCACACTTTCCAAAGGCCAAAGGCAGTGAGTCCATCACAGCCAGACCACCTCCTTGCAAGCCGCACCTGAGTGAGGGAGGACTCTTTCTATTCACTGCTCTGACCTCACTCCTGTTTGCCATCTCACAGCTGAGCAATTCCTGGAGTTTCTCTGTCAGGCCCCACATGGACAATTAGCTGCATGACTAAGACAGCCAATTAAGCATTGCCATGGTTACCCTCCTTAGAGCAGCCAGGAGAGGTGATGATGGAAGGACAGCCGTGCCTCCAACACCACCGCGCTCCAGCCAGGAGCAAGGGGATCATTAGCAGCTGACTCATATCTGGGCTTCTTTTGTTCAGCTTCCCTTTTCATTTTAAGATCCTCAAAGACATTTTTCAATGACAACTTTAAACTAGAACCTGATGGAAGGGAAATGGAGAGGGAATGACACACAAACTCCTGTACCCGCCTGGGACTTCTTTGGGATGTCACAATAATGAGAGAAAGAGATGAGAGGAGTGAAGAATTCATGAAGGGGTTCAGAACAACTCCCTTGACCAAAACATTTACAGAAATATAGAAACACCTGCAGTCCAGATCTTTCTGCAATGCCAAGCCCTAGAGCAGATCCAGGAAAAATTCATAACTCAAAATCTGCACTCAGCTGACACTTGGGTCCAGAAGAACTTGAATACTTTAGCACCTCAATTTTCACCACTGAAGTCCCCCAAGACACCAGACCTTTGGTTCTGCCCATGTTGCAGTTGTCTGGGTTGGCACAGTGCAGCTGAACACACAGCTGAGCACCCAGTTGCCATTCCAGCTCCTCTGGCAGCTGATTTAACTGGCATTTTCAGGGGATTCCCATGGGATTTGGGATTTGGACAATGCCCAGACCTAGCCCTCCTTCAAAGCACGGGCCAGAAGCTGTAGCAGGACCTGTTCACACCCTGCTGCCCCATGGTCATACCTGGGCTGCCCAGATTTCATCCCCTGCCAGGAGTGACTCACATCCCCAGTGCTTTCCTTGGTCCCCCCTCTCCATTTCCTGGAAAAGGAAGTCTCCTCCCACAGTCCTTTCACCTCTGTAAAACATTCCCAGATTTCCTCGTGGGCCAGTGAGAGGAAGGGAAAGAGGAGGCGAAGTGATGGATTGTGTAGGAGCACAGGACTCACAGTGGGGAGAGCAGGATCCCTGCCAGCCCCTCCCCAAGGGCTGGGCTGCACAAGGAGAGCCAACACAATCACTGAAGGCTTAATCTGCAGGGCAGATGAGAAATCATTCCACAGGGAAAACATTCCTGCATAGCCAGGTACAGCTCCAGGAACTCCCTCCCAGGCTAACCCCACTCTCGGGGTACCCCAGCAAACACCTGAAGTGCTGCAGGTCCCAGGTGTCACCTGGCTGGCTCTCAGGAACAACAGGGCACACACATTCCTGCCAGCAACTGTGTCATCTCAGACACTGGAACTGATTCTACAGCCCAGTGATAAAGGAGGAAAGGGGAAAAGGGGAAAAGGGGAAAGGAAAGGAAAGGAAAGGAAAGGAAAGGAAAGGAAAGGAAAGGAAAGGAAAGGAAAGGAAAGGAAAGGAAAATTCCACATCCTTAGGGACAAGCAAGCATGAAGAAAATGACTCTTGAATGTCTTTCTGTTGGTTGAACATGACCCACAACATGAGCCTGACTGGAGGCAATAAATAACCCCCAGAAGTCCAGAAGCCCATGGATCTGCCCCAAACACCTCCCTGCCCTCCATGAAATGATTCCCACAAGGCACTTGGAGCAGCCTCGACTCAGACCAGGTCTCCTCCCTGCAGTGGAGCACTGAGATTGTCACACAGCACTGCTGGGGGAGCAGCTGCAGAGCCACAGTGGGGGCTCAGTGGGGAAAGGGGCTGTAAAGAACTGTCTGCACACAAAGGTGGAACGGGGCGGGGAAAACAGCAGAAATGTTTGCAGCACATCACTGCTGCATCTTGTCCATGCTGTGATCTTCATGTGATCCATCCTGGGACAAGTCCCTCCCCTGCCTGCACACAAACTGAGACTGACATCAGGCACTTTCCCATATTGACCCTCATCCAAAGGCTGCAGATGGGCTCTGCCTCATTTCTATTCACAAGCTTTTCTCCACTTACCTGTACAGCAACCACAGAAAGGACCTCGACTGAGATCCTGTTAAATTCATCAAAACAGCCCCAGGCTCCTGTCTGGGAAAGGCCTTTGTAAATATTCCCACAAGACTGAAAAGAAAAAAAGTAAAATAAAATTACAAGAGTGAAATCACAAATGGAACAAATGGAACAAAACGGAACTCCAGCAAAAAATGGATTTTATTTCGCAGCCTGTTTATTTATAGCAATTTACAGTCTATTGTGGGTATGTAGGAAAGTGCATGGGAGCAGCAGGCACAACTCAATTATAATATTTATAGCTCTGCACTGTTTGCCACTTGATTTGCTAATTGCACTCTCTGACATCTCAATGTTCTGGTCCCATTTAAAGGTCACCTGGGCTGAGTTACTGATGGCCCCCCTTCCATGAGAGACCTAAGCTGGATAGTTTCATCCAAGGCCACAAACCCACTGCACCATGGCAGAGCACAAGGATCAGCCCCACCAGCCCAGCTCAAGGTCAAGACACTGTGGCCTCATCCCAGGAGAGGATCCTGAGAACCCCAGGAGAGGTCCCACCCCATGGCAGCCTGGGAGTGTGCCCAGAGGAAACAGCCAGGGGCACATGACCAGCACAGACTCAGTCTCAACTGAACAGGTCTAAATTTTTGAAGCATTTCACATGGAATTTACCCCTAGAAGGGAAGGGAAAGGTGGAACTTGGCAGAAAGCACAGCTCGGGTCTCTGCCTCCTGTAGAAGCTTGTGTAAGTCTTAGAGAAGAAGAGGGAAGAGAAGAAAATGGTGCTCAGCAGAAAAAAAGGAAGCAGGGATTTGAGGAGAGGATGCATCAAAGCAAACTCAGCTGGATTGCCCTCATGCTTCAGGTTTCATCAGACCCTGAGCACCTCTAGCCCCACATATTCAGCTGCAGGAGACTGAGGGGACACCTCATTGCAGGTCCACCTTCCTGGGGAGGGGCAGAGCAGGGGCAGGCACTGCTCTCTGCTTGGTGGGACCAGGGACAGCACCCAGGGAAGGGCTGGAGCTGTGTCAGGGCAGGCTGAGGTGGGATCTCAGCAGAAGGTTCTTCTTCCCCCAGAGGGTGGTTGTCCTGGTTACAGTTGCCAGGATCAGTTTGTCACTGGGTGGGGGTGGATTCTAAACCCTCTGTGTCATTTTTCTCATGAACTGCTCACCATGGCCCATTGGCAGCAGCTGCCCAGGGCACACCAACCCCTCAGGGCACAGAGGGGTGTTTGGGAACTTCTGTGAGATAAGGAAGTGTTTTTGTCATCACACCTATGACTCGGGTGTGAGAACTCCCCTTGGGGGAGCCACCAGCACCTTCACACCCAGCTGAGGGATCATGTCTGCTCAGGGGCCATCAGGGATGCCAAAAATATGCCAGGATTGACCTCACAGAGTAAATCACCCATTGTGAAACACCCAGGGGGAGGGACTGGGCGTTCCCATCTGAGCCCAAGCAGAGAAAAGCTTGGGGTTTTGGGACTGGGAACTCTCATCAGATCCAGAGAAGGAGCAGAGCCTCAACAGGACTGGGACTGCCACCAGACTGCAACCATCATTGTCACCAGCAGGTTTCTTCCTTTCTACTTACTTTGAACTCAAGGGGCCCACGTGGTGCTCAGCACAGGGGTTGGTGAGCTCCATCCTGCTCATGCCCTGCTGGGCTGGGCTGTACATCTGTTTTTGTGGCACAAATGAATTTTCCTTCTGTCTCAGTGTATTTTGTGATCTTTTTTTAAATTGTTATTCTGCCTTGCAATCCCATTCTGAGTTGGATTCATTTCTCCTGCCAGTTTAACTCTAAACCAGCACAGTGGTGGGCACTGCCCAGGCTCCCCAGGGCAGTGGGCACAGCCCTGAGGCTGCCAGAGCTCCAGGAGGGTTTGGATGATGCTCTGGGGCACAGGGGGTGACTCTTGGGGATGGGCCTGTGCAGGGCTGAGGGTTGGACTGGATGGTCCTTGTGGGTCCCTCCCAGCTCAGCATGTTCTGTGGTTCCGTGGCCGAGGGGAGCAGTACCTTGTAGTCCATCTGCTCGGAGCAGTTGAACACATACACCATCATGCCCAGGGCTCGTCCCAAATCCTTCGTGGTCTCCGTCTTGCCGGTGCCTGCTGGGCCCATGGGCGCTCCACTCATGGTCAGGTGCAGCGACTGGGTCAGGGTGATGTAACATCTCCCACAGCAAAGCAAGAATGAAAGAGGGAGGGAAACTGAGACTGGGCCCACAGGTCACTCTTGGGCTGCAGGGACTCGAGCACTCAATGCCCTGGTCTGGTTGACCAGGTGGTGTTGGGTCAAAGGTTGGACTCAATGACCTCAGAGGTCCTTTCCAACCTCACTGATTCTGTGAGCCTGTGATTTTGTAACAACAGGTGAGAGCTGGAACTCTGCCACCAGACTGCTGGAACACAGAGGAAGAATCAGAGGGCTGTGGGTGTCTGGACCCAATCCCTCTTCAGCTGGCAGCCCTCCTCCAGCCTTGTGGCTCTGCTGGTCTGTGCCAGGACTCACCTGTCGGTCAGTGGGGTGACCACAAGCCGAGGGGTGTTGCCAAGGTACTCGTAGCAGTACAGGAACTGGGCATCACAGATGTCGGCAAAGCAGTGCCGCTCCTCGTCCGACCAGCGGTGCCGCAGCTGTGCCAGCCAGAGGAACGCCTGGGCATTGTCCACCTGCAAGGGGCACACGCCTCAGGCACTGCCAGGGCCACGCCATGGGGCATGGAGCTGCCACTGTAAAGGCAGGGGGTGAGGAATGTCACCTCCCCATGTCCCATCAGCAGAGGGTAGGACCAAAGTAGCAACCACGTCCATGAGAGAGGTAAAAATGACAGTCCGAGAGCAAGAGGAGCACAAAGACTCCTGAAGAGGAGATTTAAGAAGCAGCAAGGCATGAAGAGGCTTTTGCAGAGGCTGTTTAGCCAGGGAAGGGGCCTCAGACAGCACCAGGGGACAGGGGGACAAGGAGCCATGGCCAGTGCTCTGCACAATCAGCAGGCAGCCCTGCAGGTGGACAGACAGCTTCACCCCAAACTGGGCCAAGGCACCACCAAGCCCAGTTGTGCCTTGAAGCTGCCTCTGAGAGGACACAAAAGAGGGCACAGCCACAACACAGCACAACCAGGGCACCTTCCCACCCACCTGCAGGGTTGGACATTAAACAGCATCAAAGACATTGTGATTAGATGGATGGAGGACCTCTGCTACGAGAAAAGGTTGAGAGAGTTGGGACTGTTCAGCCTGGAGAAGAGAAGGGTCCAGGCAGACATTATTGCATCCTTCCTGTGCCTGAAGGGATTCCAAGGAGAGATGGAGAGATTTTGGACAGGGGCATGGAAGGACAGGACAAGAGGGAATGGACTCAAATTGACAGAGGGCTGTGTTAGGTGGGATAATGGGAAAAAATTCTTCCCTGTAAGGCAGGCCCTGGCTGTGGCTGCCCCTGGATCCCTGGGAGTATCCAAGGCCAGGTTGGATGGGTCTTGGAACAACCTGGGCTGGTGGTAGGTGTCCCTGCCCATGGCAGGGTGGGGAATGAGATGAACTTTAAGATCCTTTCCAAACCAAACCACTCCTTGATTCTTTGATGACAGGGCAGTGATGGGGGAGATGTGTGATGGACAAGGTAGTCCCAAAGAGGTCCCCGCGGCCCCACACCACAGCAAGGGAGCTACAAAGAGAAGAGCCCAAATGCTCTCTCTTATGGCCATGTGTCCCCCACTGAGTCAGGTAGTGACCTGAGTGTGTGTGCCTGCTCTATCACTCCACAATCCCCCCTCCAAGGCCCAGCATGGGACCATGCTGAGCTGAGAACACCAACCTTCTGCGCAATCATCTTTGCCACCACGTCTCGAGCGTGCACGTCGATGGTGCATATGGTCATGATCTTCTGCCTGTCGCCCTTGGAGAGTTGCCCAAGCAGCATGGTCACCAGGCTGTTCAGCTGGGCCACCTGCTTCTTGTGGTACTCCCTCATGGCCTTCTCGTAGCCTTCCTTCATCCTGGCAAAGGCAATCCCCACCTCGGTTGTCCACCAGATCTGAGTGCACAAAAGAGCCACCTGGAAAAACAGGCTGATTCAGTATCAGGGAAACACCAGAGCTGCCTCACATTTCAGTGTCTGATCCATAGGGAGATCAAGAATGAAGCATCTGTGACATCAATTTAAGTATTTTGTCACAGAGCATCACAGCAGACAGGACAGTGGGGACCTGCCCCGTGACATCCGTTTAACATCCTGTCAGTGGCAGTCATTTAGCAGCTGCTCCTCAGGAAATATCCCTTTTCCTGTATCTGACAGCACAGGAGACCACGAGGCTTCTAGAGGGTCATCTGAGGGCCTTTCCTCTCATCAGGCCTCACCACTTTGTTCTCCCATGGCACCTCTCTGGGTGACCCCCAGGATGCAGCAGCCACTGCCCAAGTCCCAGGACTGCATCCTGCCTGGAGCTCCAGTCAGAGCACAGAGCTCAGCCTGGGAATCCATCAAGAGATTGCCAGGGGAAAGGACAACAGAGCCTTCCTCCCTCCTGGGCAGCACAGCAGTGGCCAGAAATGTTACCAACCACGGCCAGAGTCCCCACTGCAAGCAGGAAAGGGCAGGAGAGAAGGGAAGCCACACAGCACCTCTCCCAGGAGCAGGGCAGGTACCTGGGCAGGGTAGTCAAAGAGCCACTGCTCCCTCGGCTTCTCCTCGTAGGCTGTGACAGCTGCTGTCATCCTGTCCCTCACCGTGGCCCTCGTGGTGTCCAGCAGGTGACTGAGCCACACCTCGACCTGCAGGAGGGAGGAAATCCCAGTAACACGTTCGCTCCTGCTCGGTCAGGAGTGGCACAGGGGGTGGGAGCAGCAAACAGGTCTCCAGCCTCCTTCACGCTGCAGCCTTCCTGCAGGAGCAGCACCTCTTTGCAGACACCGAGGGCAGGTTGCAGGTTTTTGTGGAGCTCCAGCTTTAGGAGGAACCAAAGTGAACTCCACCAAGGAGCAATTTAGTTCAGCGTGTTCCAGCCCCAGGCCATGAGAGAGTCGCTCGTGGGACCTGAGCACACTCTGCCAGAAGCAAGAGAGAGCTGCTGTTGAGCCTGGGAGCACAAATCCTGCTGAACTGAGTGTTTCCCTGGAAAAGCCCTCACTGAGAAGACAGTTTAAACACCAGGCTCCATCACCAGGGAGCTCAGAGCTGGTATTACAGACTTCAGCTTCTTATAATAGTCCATGGAGAAAAGTGAAGCTACAGAGAGAGGAAAGCCAAGCAGCAGTTTGATTCCCAAACTCTGTACTTTAACTTGTCCTATGAAAGAAGGAAGGTTTAGAAAACAGGGGAAAAAACCCTTCTCTTCCAAAAGTACCCATCCAGAGATACTGTGGAATAGCTTAAGCTATTTTCAATCTCCCCAACCAAGAGGGCAAGAGTAACCTCCAAAATGTCTTAAAAGAATTAGAATAAAACCCCCTTGTTTGCCCTGTGGCTGGGACATCTCTGCCCCCCTTAGTGAGGATCCATCCAGAGTGGGACTAGAGCTGTGGTGTAAGGAGGGATTAAGTGACAAATCACCTCTTCCAGCTTTTCTCCTGCACAAAGGAAGAGCAGTGAAGCTCTACAACATCTTGGCCAGTGATGCCCACCCAAGGGGTGGGAGCGCAGACTCCAACAGACACTTTGGACACACAAAGCCCTCCCTCTCACCTGCCCACTGCAGTCACAGGGTTCACTGAAGGGGACATATTCCTCCTCTCTACTGTACATTCCCAGGCCAACTGTGGTTGCCTTTTGCTCAGAATCCACCTGGAATTTCATCTTGGCCAAGTTGTCAAAGAGTTTGGAAAGATGACGCTGCACCTGCATAAGGAATTGCATAAATAAAGTGACAGAGACAGGACAAGCAGAACTGGCGTCACCCTGGGGGTGACAGGCACAGTCACAAAGCAAGGACCTGGACACCTTGGCAGCACCACTTCTCCTCACTCATGGCCAGCATGCTGCCAACACAAGCTTCTTGCTGTCTCTCAGAA
The DNA here is from genome assembly GCA_013399695.1 of Formicarius rufipectus. Classification (NCBI taxonomy): domain Eukaryota; kingdom Metazoa; phylum Chordata; class Aves; order Passeriformes; family Formicariidae; genus Formicarius; species Formicarius rufipectus. The sequence continues at coordinate 23,781 of VXAU01000141.1, forward strand.
CTTCCACCTATTTCTACCTCATTTAGACAGAGACATGCCTTAAAAAATCCTGAAACTTCCCACACAGGATAAAGATTTATAAACCATTCCAACATCACGTGATCCTCTAGTCCCACCGTCCCTCCACGCAGTGCTGAGGTCTCCATCCATTGCTCCACCTCACCCTGTTCTCAGCACACTGGGGACTTTTCTTTACTAGGAACCTTTCTGCTTTTCCCCTCCTAGAAATTAATTTTGTGCTGAAAGTTCTTCCCCCAGAGGGTGGTGGGCACTGCCCAGGCTCCCCAGGGCAGTGGGCACAGCCCCGAGGCTGCCAGAGCTCCAGGAGGGTTTGGATGATGCTCTGGGACACAGGGGGTGACTCCTGGGGCTGGGGCTGTGCAGGGCCAGGAGTTGGACTGGATGATCCTTGGGGGTCCCTTCCATTCTATGACTTGTTTGTTCAATTCTCACTCACTGAACCCCAGAGGACTCCAACCCAGCTCATGGCCCGTCCCACAGGCAGACACAGCTCATCCATCTTCTCACCTTGCTCGAGGAGAGACAAATCCTGAAAGGTGCTGAGGGGATCAAGGAGCAACAGGCACTTGATTTCCCCCCAGTTAAGGACATCTCCTTTCATACCTCACATAAACCATCAAAACCTTTTCTTACATCTCGAAGTTTCTGCTCAGCAATGCCCAGGGTCCATTCCCAGCCCTGGACAGGCTGCAGGGCTTTGCTGTGCTCCAGCACTTGGAGCAATCCGAGCCTGGAATGTGCCTGACTCTGCCCCAGCTCAATATCCAGTTCAAGAGGATAAATATCATTGTGTGCTTAATCCTCCTTTAGGAATTATCAGGCTTTGAAACTACAGTGGAAAGGCTGAGAGCACATCCAGGTATGATCCCACTTGACATTTGCTTTGATTTTACTGCAAATAGATTTGAATAACAGAAAGTATCAGGAATTTCTTGTTACTCCACGGAGCATTTCAACACAGGAGCTTTTTACTGCTTCCTGTGTTTTCTTTCTCTCCATTTAAAGCATCAACCAGCTGTGTATTTATGACACTGTGTGGGCTGCAATCATCCAGCAGCAGCAAACAGATCCAAGCAGAGTTAAAGGTTAGTGGCAACAACAGCATTTCTAAACCTGCCCCGCTCACATGCTCCTGTGAAGGCTGAAAGTGAGGAAAAGCTTAAAGAAGGAGAGATAACTCACTACTGGAAGGTGGAATAAGGCATTTATTCCTTACACAGTCCCCATTTGCTGTGAACATGTTGATTGGGTTTATCCTTGGGTTAAATGATGCCTCCCAAACCAGGCCAGTCAGGGCACGGCATCGGCATCGGCAGGCAGAGCAGCCAAGGATGTCTGACAGCAATTCCAGCAGCACCCAAACCAACCCCAGGGCTGTCATACGGAAAACCTGCAGGACTGGATCCTCTGAGCTGTGCCCTCGGGGCAGAGAGGTGTCTGATCCTCGGGAACAGGGGGAAGGACACCCTGAAGCCCTTTCCTACAACAGGAAGGTTACTACCAGCTCCTCCCCAGGATGATCCAGCAATCCTCTGGAGTCAGCAGGAGGAATGGTGTGTTTGGAGTGATTCCCCACATGTGGTATTCAGGTACCACCCCAGAAGTCCAGCCTGGAGGAGAGGAGGCTCCTCAGTGAGATGGTGGTGCAGGGGCTCAGCATGGCCCTGAACCGTGGCCACTGCCTGACCACCTTCTGCCTCATCTCCTGCCTCCCCTCCTCCTCTGGGTTGTGTCCTTCCCTCCCCTACTATCAGGACACCCCAAAGGCCTTTGCATGAGGGAAGGAAGAAGCAGTTACCAACGAACACCTTTTCTGCCACAAAAGAAGGGACCTCTCCAAGCCATCAGTGGTCAACACGTCCACATTGGAACGACCAGTCTGTGGCTCTTCGATCAGCAGATGCTGTTTGGTGGCATCCCAGGTTGGGATCCAAGGTCAGCAACAAGTTTGGAATGAGATCCTCAAGAAAGATGGTTTCCTCCACCTTCACTGTGCCCCATAAGAAACAAATCCACTGTTTTTATGGCACCGAAACCACAGCTCTGCTCAGGGCAGAGCTCTCAGAACCTTCCACAGATATCACCAGAGTCAGCTCAGACAACAGCGAGTTGCCTGTCCCAGATGACAGAAGATCAGCTCTGAAAGAGTTCATCATCCATGTGAAGGTGGGACATGAAGTCCTCCAGAAAAGACACTACAGGAGAGTCCAAAGAGAGCATCTTCCACCGTGACACTACTGACAGCTGGAAAATGCAACGGTGATGCAGTCCAAGGCTTACCAGATGTGGGTTGGTGCCATTGGAAAGAATATCCAATAAATCTGCAGAAGAAATGAAGTAAAATCTGGGAAAGGCCAATCTCTTCATGTCCAGATATTCAGCCAAAGCCTTCTCACACAGAGACAACCTGGGGAGACAAAGCAGATGAGTAGAGCCCAGGACAGGGGGGTGAATGTCCTTCCGTGCTTCATGCTGCCCTCTGGGTTATCAAGCAGCTTCTCCCCACCATGGGGGAATGCCAGGCACGAGCTGAGCCTGCAGGTCCTTCCAGCTCCTCTGAACAGAACAACAAAGCACAAAGTAACTCCCAGCTCAGTCTCCACTCCAGGGGTCAAACAGCCAAGAGTCAGGGCAGCCTCATAACAAAGCAGAAACACAGGTGGAAGGTTGCAAAGGTTTGCAGTCTGACCTACTGTTTTAGACAAGCTCTAAACTGCCACAGGTGGTTTCACACTGAGATGAAGATTTCCAGAACAGCTTTTATTCTAATGAGCCACATTTTAAAGTCTGATTCCAACCAACTCAGCTTTTTGTGCTTGCAAAGCATGAAAGGAAACTTGTTTGCTCCGATCTAAAATGAATCTTGCAGTGTTCACATGCTAAACTGCTGCTGAGCTTACAAAGTTCCTAAATAACATTCTCTGTGAGGAACATTGGCCTTACTTGATTGAAAATAAAATCAAATCTTTATTTGAAATGGAGGGCTGTTACTGCCAGAACAGCTCCACATGAACTTTGAAGTGTGTTTCAGGTGGATTCAGATATTTAGTGAGAAGTGACTTTGTCTCAGGACACTCAGATCTTTCTCAGGGATCTGTTACAATTCCTGTCAAGGGCACAGACATGGGGATAATTCCGTAATTTAAAGAACATGGGCTCAGCTCTGCTGCACATATCATGGAATCATGGAATTGTTTGAGTTGGAAGGGACCTCAAAGCCCATCTCATTGCCACCCCCTGCCATGGGCAGGGACACCTCCCACCAGCCCAGGTTGCTCCAAGCCCCATCCAACCTGGCCTTGGGCACTCCCAGGGATGGGGCAGCCACAGCTTCTCTGGGCACCGTGTGCCAGGGTCTGCCCACCCTCCCAGCCAGGAATTCCTTCCCTATACCCAAACTAAAGCTACTCTGCTCACAGAGCTGTACAGCCATTTCAGACACTGCATTTGGGGTGGCACTGAGGCCGTGAACTTTGAAACCAGCCCTGACTGTGTGCAAATCAGTAGTCAGGAGAGTTTGCCCATGCACAAAGCCAGATTTCACTCAGGGGCCTCAGGGTGATGGCTGGGTCACAGGTGAAAACACAAGAGAGTGATCAGAGATGCTGTGATGTGTGAGTGCAGAGAAGGCACAGCTTCAGAAACAGCCTTGGATCAACCACCATCCTAGAGCTGATTCCTCTGAAAAAATCCTGGGTCTGACCTTCCACCTACCTCCTCTGAATGTCCTCCAGCTGTTGGGACAGACCTGGCTTGTTGGTGGCCTCCACTACATTTGGGGTTTTCTGAACTTCATGGGCCAGTTCTTTAAAATCCACATCAATCTCTTCAAAGCACTTGGAGTCCTACAAAGGGACACAAAGGACACAGTCACAGTAACACACTAATTGTGCGCAAAAATATCCCACCCCCTCTGGGTGCTGCCTTTGGGATGAGGGCAGAGTTCCCCTGCAGAGTCTTCTGGCCAGTGCAGAGGGGCTCCCTGCACTATTCCTGAAGGGCTCTCCCACCCTTCCCATCAAGGCCCTTGCCTTGTCATTGTACTCCAAAGGAGCTGTGGATAAAGTGATCCATGAAGAAGCCAATCCCTAGAACCACTCACTTTCATGGGATTGAATTCCTCTTTGAATATCTCCTCCTAATTCTTCCTCTCCCGTGTCCAGAGGAAATACCCCTTTTCCCTGACCACAGCAGGAGATGCTCCCATATGGGGGAAAGGCCCTGACCTCATGGGAGTTCCCCTGTCCACTCCTGCTACAGCACAGGAGTCCCAGTGCCCAACCTGCCGTGGGAATGGTGACTGGCATTGCCTTGAGCAGGGCCATGGAAGCCCAGAGCACCAGCAGAGGACCTCACTGACACCTGTCAAGGACCCTCAATTTCTGGAGCTAAGTAGTGAAAAATAGGTAAAATTATGTTCAAAATGTTTCTACTCTTACTTTGTGCCCATGCTGGGCCTCCAGAGTGAGCCAGGACACTGAATAAAGGTGGTCCAGGCTTTCCTGGGAACACTTCCACATTAACCTGTGTGCAGCCCCAGAGCAAGGCTGCAGGGCTGAGCCCTCCCTGCACACAAGTCATGCATGGAATCATAGAATAGATGGCTTGGATTGGAAGGGTCCTAAACCTGCCCTCTATCAGTTTGAAGTCATTCCCCTTTGTCCTGTCAGTCCAGACTCTTGTCCCAAGTCCCCCTCCAGCTCTCATGGAGACCCTTTAGGCACTGCAAGGGGCTCTCAGTCCTCCCTGAAGCCAGCTCTTCTCTGAACATTCCCAGCTCTCCCAGCCTGTCAGCCAGCTTCAGATGTGCCCCCCCAGCTCTGCCAGCACAGCCTTCCTGGCCCTGGATGCATCCCGAGGAGCTTCAGCCTCCAGAGGATCTGAGCTTCCTCCTTTCTGCCACAGAAGGGCAGTGGCTGCTGGTCTGTGGCACGTGCCAGGTGTGTGCTGAGGTGCCCTGTCTGATGCAGATTAAATCATCATGTGGCTTCTGACCCACCACCTGAGAGCTGTTGGATGTCACACTGTGCTGGCACATGGGACAGTCCTCGGGGCTCCGGAAGCAGCACGTGGACACACGGGCCAGGAGGCCACATGTGCCCAGCACCCACCAGAGCAGAGGAGGGACAGCCCAAGGGGAGGGGTGGGGACAGGGGGGGGCATTGTTGGGTGTCAGTGGGCTGTGCACACTGAGGCAAAAGTAAGGCCCAAAAGGGTTAACTTTCTTAGAGAGTTACAGCCTGGTCGTGGAATGCTGTGGGCAGAGCAGCCTGTTCTGTTCTGTTTGCTAGACCAAAAAACCTTGACTAGAAGTTGGGAGTGCTGTACCCTAGGACCTAGTAGTCGTAAATATAGATAAGGTAGGCATCAGAGAAGACCACAAGCCAAGATGTTTGAACAGCTCAGCAAGTGACTTAGCTAATGAGAGAAAGTAGAAGGTTTGGCATAAGGAAGATGAGAAAACGACCACCAGGCTGAGGCTGAAGGCTGGAACGACCACCTAAAAACTGTGCCAAGGGAAGATTCTGGAAAGCTCCACCCAAAGCCCCGCCTGAACTCCACCTCCTATGAATATGATAATCAAATGATAAAACTGTATGAATATGTATGTAAAGATGATGCAATTTTGAATGTCAACTGGATAAATTGCCTTGATCCTTACTGAAAACTTTGAAGCGAGTTTGTGCGGTGTGAACCGATTCGCTTCCCGGCACTGTGAATAAATACCTTGCTGCTTAAAGACCAAATTGTCTCTAGGCAGTTAATTTCCTGCTTTTTGGCATCAACACCCCGAGTGGGGGCCAGACCCCTGTGGGTGACACTGCACAGGGACAGTGGGGACACTGCAGCTGCACTCAGTCAGCAGCAAAAGGGACGCTCCTCCTCAGCACAGCTGGAGTCACACTGCAGGCTCAGCCAAAGGCAGCCCAAGGGGTTCCCCAGTGACAGCTCTGCTGCCCTCCCCCTGCTCTGGGGCTGGGGGCTGGGCAGGGGATGCTGCCAGAGCACCCTGGGCCAGCAGGTTTGGTCAGTGGGCACAGCCCCGAGGCTGCCAGAGCTCCAGGAGGGTTTGGATGATGCTCTGGGGCACAGGGGGTGACTCTTGGGGATGGGGCTTTGCAGGGCTGAGGGTTGGACTCGATGATCCTCGTGGGTCCCTTCCAACTCATCATAGTCTGTGGTTCTGTGATTTGCAGGGCCTGAGTAGTTATCCCAGTGCGCTCCCCTCCGAGGGAAGAGGAACATGCCTCCAGTGCTGAAGGAAGCAGAGGCCTCCTGCTCAGCCCCAGGAACTCTGTGCTTGCTGTGCAGCAGAGGAGGGGAGAAAATCAGCCCCTCAGCACAGCTCAAGCACAGCCTGTGGTACAAAAACATCCGGGGGAACCACCACAGCATGAAGGGAGCCTCCAGAGGAGCGAAGAAGCAGAAGAAAAGCCCTGCTTGGGGGAACTTGGCATTATGGATAACCCTATTTAATTGTGGAGGCTCTTCTTCAACACTTTCCAAACATGAAACAGGATTTGGGATTTCATACCTGGGGGAGCTGTGCCCGTATGTCTTCTGAGCCTATGAAAATGCCCTCCAGGTGAGACCACGTCCGCTGCACCTCGAACCACAGGGACATGACGGAGTCAGCAGTAGAGAGCTTCCTCTGCCACCCAGACACCTCCTCCAGGAAGAAAGCAATGTACTTGGAGGACATCAGATTCTGCAGCTGCACCTGGTTGTCTTCCAAAGTTTCAATGAGCTCCTCATCTGACTTCAGCAAGGGGATGTTGGTCCGGGGGTGAAGCTCATACTGAAACTCCCTGGTGCCCCAAGTTCGTCTCAGCTCCTTCAGCACCTTCTCCATGCTCATTTCCCGCACTGCTTTGTCCACAATTCCATGGACCTCACCCTCAAATTGATGCAGGTTGAGCTTGAGGAGGTCAGCCAGCGTGGTGTCCGAGTCCATCACAAACCTCACACCCGTCACCTGCATCAGCTGGTTCCAGTGCCTTTCTCTGATGGCAGGATTTTGAAGTTCTGCCACTGCCTTCAGGGCCATCAGCATGTTCTTCACCTTGCTGTCCAGCCCACTGAAAGCATCCCACGCCCTCATTTCCTTATCCAGGTTCCGAATCTCTCTTGCAAACTTTTTACACTCCAGATCCATGTTTTCCACATTAATATCCACCCATTTGGTGGTCTGCCAGTCATCGAGGCTGGTGTTCACCAGGGAGATCATATCCCAGAGCTCTTTGAGAAGACACAGCTCCTTCCTGCACTGCTTCAGTTGTTTATATTCTGGCACCATGACTTCAAACAAACCAGCTGATTCAGAAATCGAGGTCATGGCTGACTCCATCTGTTTAATCTCCATGTGCTTTGCATCCAGAAGTTGATAAGGCTTTTCAGTGTCAAACCTAGAAACAAATGTTTGTTATTCATAAGTGATATTGTAACAACTTCAAAAGAAAACACAAACCAAACAGTGTCTCTGGGGGACAGAGGAGAGATGAAAGGTCCATAGTACACCTTGATGGTACCACATGGTGCCACCTTAAAGTGATATCATGCATTCAGCATCCAAACCCAACCTCTTGCCAACACTGGACAGCATTTCCAGGGACACAACACCCCAGGCACGACAGACACAGCCCTGTGAGCCCGTAGGGAATGTATGGATGGGCTCTGCATCCTCAAGACTCGCTGAGATGAGCCTGTAGAGCTTTTACTCCTCAGGGCTCCTCTGGTGGTGTAACCTGCCCATACCTGAATGGAGCTTCTTGGCCAAACCTCTCCCTGAAGTGGAGCTGTCGGGCGTCGAAGGCGGCGCAGCTCTGCCGCAGGGCCGTCACCTCGCTGGCCTGGAGAGGAGCCACGTGCTGCCTCACGGCCACTGCCAGCTTCTTCACCTGGTTCCACTTCTCTGGCAGCTCCTGAAGGTAAAGCAGAACTGCTGGGGGCAGGAGGGGTGCTCGGTGTGAGATGAGCCTGGTCTGCTCATGGGTAAGCACAGAGTGGGAAAAGCAACAGATTCTGGGTCTGAAACTGTAGGGAAGTTTTGTTGGGATGCCTCAAGTTCCACCTGGGGAGCTTTAGATTGGATATTAGTGGGAAAATTCACAGAAAGGATTGTAAAGCCTTGGAACAGTCTGTTCAGGGCAGTGGTGGAGTCAACAGCCCTGGAAGTGTTCAAAAAATGTGTGGATGTGGCACTTGGGGACATGGTTTAGTGGTGACCATGATGGTGGTGCTGGGTTGAGGGTTGAACTTGATGACCTCAAAGGTTTTTTCCAACTTTAACAATTCTGTTATTCTATGAAAGACTAAAGACACAATTTGGGATGAATCTTCCGAGTTATTCACAATTTTGGACACTAGTGAGGATAGAGACCCTATAACTGCCTACTCTGATTGTAAAAACATGTTCAGTAACTACTCAAGAAGGTCCTAGACTCAGTCCTCATCTCCAAGGATGGTTCAGTGCTCAAGAGAGAACAGTGATGCTGACATCAAACCCAACAAGACCAGGAGCCTGCTGGGAGCAGCTGGAGGCAGGAGGATGTGGGTGCAAACTCCTCTGGCTTCCCAGAGCTACAGGAACAGAGCCTGGGATGTTTCCTGCCCGCTCTCAGAGCAGGAGATGTTACATCAGGAGGACTCTCGGGGGCCAATCCCTCCAGGTTGTGCATACAATATTAGTTCTAAACAAGCCTGGTTCCTTCCTCAGCTCTTCATCCAACTTCAAGTGCACAGCACTGCTGACACTCCACCCTCTGGATCTGGCATTTTCTTTAGAAAGGCATTTTATTACTTCTCACTGGGCTTTTTGGGCCATAACCTCAGCCCAGGCACCGAGACCAGCCAAGGGCTCTGCTGTCCCCAAGCCTCAGTGCTGTGCACTCACACACATGTTGCTGCCCCTTGCCCGAAAGGACAAGTGTTCTGTTACCTCCTGCATCTGCAGGGCTGCCCCACATCCTCATTTCTGACAGGAGGAACATAAATCAGTTGTTTGGATGTACTTTTACAGCTCAGGCCGAGAGATTGGCAGAGCCAGGTCCCAGCTTTATGCAGCAGAAGGAGCAACCAGGAAATGCAGCCCTCCTGGTTTTCAGGGAGTCTGCAGGACCTCGGGTGACTTTAGCACTCTTAACTATTCCAGATTTGATGACTGACCACACACAGATCACAAGCAGAAAACCCAAGGATTGCTAACCCCTCCCTGGGCTCCATCCAAACCTGCAGCAGGAACCGGGAGCTTTGGCAAGGCAGGAACTCCTCCCAGCAGGTCCTGCTTTAACCCTGTGCCCTGCACAGCCCCTCTGCCCACCGAGGTCCACAGGGCACCCATCAGAGGGCAGCCACACACTTCTCCCCTGCACCCCCTTGGCTGCTGCCAGGGCCTGTCTCTGTCCCCAGGGCTGGCTGGGCACCTCATCACCATTTCTAACCTTCACCTCGTGGTCCCCTTTCCAGAAATGAAAGGCATCCCCAAAGGAAACTGAGTCATCATCGCCACATGTGAAGAGGTGCCAAAACACTTTCATAACCTGCTCCCAGTGATGTCCTCTGGGTCAAGCAGGTCTAGTGCTACAGACCCAGAGGAGGCCTGAAGTCCCGTGAGAAGACAACTCCTCTGCCAATATTATTCTTCCCATCCCCATAGTTGCCAAGAACCAGCTTATTTAAGAATAATTATAGTTCAACCTAATTAACAGATGTATTTGAAAATGCATTAATTTTGTTCAAGAGTAATCGCTGGGAGTTGGAGCAGCCAATTCTATGTTTTTCAGACATAACAAAAGGCTTAATCTCTGCTTTAAAAGAAAAATCTCAATATAACTCCAAAATTTAGAGCTACTAAGGCACATCCTGCAACAGCAAAATACTACACACTGAGGCCCTCTAATGACAGGGAGCGGGCCCTTAAATATCCCTGCGATGCTCTTGGGATCCTGCTCTCTTTGCCACTTGCTCCTTGGCAAACTGTGAGTCTACCACATGTTCTCACCCACCTCCAGCTGCTGGTGGGCTCCCTCTGGCAGGTGCTGCCCGTAGGTCCTCAGCAGCTCGATGGTCTCCTTGAGGGGCTCAAACATGGCATCGATGGCACTGTGCCGCTCCTTCACGGCCAGCAGGTGCCCCATCACCTCCAGCAGCCCTTCGTAATCACCCTGCTCAACCTTCCTGCTCAGCCCCGCCTGGGCAGTCTGGATGAAGTCCTCAAGGTCGGCCAAGCTGTAGGGCACAGAGCAGGGAAGAACAGAATGAGAGCAGTCCCTGTGGAATCAACACCCAGCCTTCCACCACAGCTGGGCTGGCAGGCACAGGGGCAGGCTGGCTGCCCGTGCCCACTGCATGCTGAGGGCATCAGAACTGCAGTTCATGCTCAGAGCTCTCCTCAGGGGTGGTACAGATTCCTGCAAGGAACAGAAACACAGGCTGGGACTTCTCAGGTTGGAGACAGTGGCTGAGCAGGAGTGGAACAGAGATGGTGAGGCCAGGAGTGCTCTGGAGAGGAGCTTCAGGAGGAGAGTCTGTACTGGGAGGGTGGGCAGGCCCTGGCACAGGTTGCCCAGAGAAGATGTGGATGCCCCATCCCTGGAAGTGTTCAAGGCCAAGGTGGAACAAGTTGGACTAGTGGAAGTGTCCCTGACCATGGCAGGGGAGTGGAACTGGATGATCTCTTCCAACCCAAACCATTCTGTGATTCCATGACATTGTCTCTTCCAATACAAGAATCCAAGCTCCCCAGATCAACCTGGCAGGTTCCAAAGCTACAAAAACAGGGATGTCCTTCATACACTGCTTCATTTCACAGGACAATTCCCTCCCTGCAGGTGGAGGGTGCAGGTCATACAAATTCACAGCAGCTCAGAAAAGCAAGTGACCATTTGTGGGAGGAAAAAAAAATCCATCCAGGTTTTAAAAACAATGGCATGATTCCTGTTTCTCAAAGTCCTTGGGCCATAAATCATCAGAGACAAGGAGAGGGTTTAGGGGGATGTTTCTATACCTGTTTACCCTGTTCTTTACCTTACCAGCTACTGGGCATTTCCAGCAGGAGGTACAATGGGCTCCTGTGTCTCTGGTCCTTCCCAGGACATCCACTGTCCACCTCTCAAATATTTACCTCATAAGAGCCCACTTAAATTCTGTGGATGCTGCTGGACCTAGATGTATCCTTAAACACATCACCTAATAACTGAACTGCTGAGTCAGGGACTCTCAGCAACAACTCCTAAATGCTCGTTCACAGCTACACAAAAACCTCTTTGCGCAGAAATTATCTGAGTGAATTGTGGTGCTGAAAAGACACAAGAGATCCTACCACCACCTCGCTCAGCTGCCTCCACTACAGGGGTCTGTGAACACTTCTCTGGGTGCAGCCAAGACCAACAACACCCTTCAGTTGTGACCAGTAAATCACCAAAGGTATCATCCTGCACATTCCTGTGGCTGAGCAGTTCTCCAGAACAGGGCAAGTGTGTTAATGCAAAACTTACAGCCCAGACGTTTCCTAACCTGAACCCACCTCCCCAGGACTCTCATGCAGGGCCACCCAAAGGTGGTTTTTTTGTTGGTTTGGAAGCAGAGCAAGTATCTTGGCATTACTGCAGCTTTACTGCTTGATGGTGGCCACCAAATGGAACAAAGCAGGCCCAGAGCCCCCGCAGAGATGGGATTATTTGGCCCAGGAGGAGCAGGCAACTCCCTGTCTAATGCCACACAGCAGGTCACAGGGCCATCAGCTCAGGGATGTCCGTGGCACCAAGTCCATGCCACTGTTCCCAGTTTACACACCAGCAGAGGCCAGGGGATGGAAGACACAGGGATGTGATGGAGCTGGCGTGCAGCATGGGCTCTCCTCTTGCTCCTGTATTAGCTATGGAAGAGGTCATGGCCCCAAGGCTCAAGGAGCATTTGGACAGTGCTCTCAGGCACATGGTGGGTTTGTCGGGGTGTCTGTATAGGGTTGGACTAGATGGTCCTTGTGGGTCCCTTTCAGCTCAGGGTATTCTATGATTCAACAGGTTGCCAGTGTGAAACAATAAATCCCAGTGCAGGTCGCAGGAGCGGAGGCAGGAAGGGCTCTCACCTGTGTGTGACGTGGTCCAGGAGATGCTGCTTGAACACCAAGCTCCACCTTTTAACCTCATTCATCAAGGCTGCCTTGAAAGGCCGAGCGTCGACCCTCAGCCAGCCGTGGAAGGTGCTGAAGGGCTCGATGCGCGTCACCTCCTCGTAGATTCCCTCGTAGGAGTCGATCTGCTCCCGGAGCAGCCGCAGGGGCGGCGGCGCCTCGGGGTCCCCGTCGGGCAGGGGGCTCGGCAGCTCTGCCGCCCGCAGGACTCGCCCCCGGGGCAGCAGCTCCCGGCACAGCCCGACCAGGCGCCCCAGCGCCCCCCGGCACTCCCGGCACGACGACACCGCCGCCTCCGCCCGGCACCGCAGCGCCTGCCGCTGCTCCGACAGAGCGGCCGCGGCATCCAGGGCACACTGAGCGGGGACAGGGACCGGGGACAGGGGGGAAGGGAAAGGGGAAAGGGGGGATAGGGGAAAGGGGAAACGGGGAAAGGGGAAACGGGGAATGGNTGGGGAAAGGGGAAGGAAAGAAGGGAGGGGAGAGGAGAGGGAAGAGAGGGGAAAATGGAAAGAGGGAAGAGAGGAGACAAAAAAGGGAAACAGAGGAAAGGATAGAAGGGAGAGAGGGCAATGGAGAGAAAAGAGGAAAGAGGGAAGAAGGGAGCAGAGAGAGTAGAAAGTAAAGAGGGAAGAGAGAAGGGAGAGGAGATGGAGGGAGAGGGGAGCACAGTGAAGGGGGGCAGCGTGGCACCCCCTCACTGTCCCCCAGCCCGAGGCAGCACCACGGGCACAGACCTGGTAGTGTGGGAAGCCACGGTGTGTGGCCAGGCGGGGCACCAGCGAGGAGATGTGGTAGATGCCGTTCAGAAGACTTTCCACCATGTCACAGAAGCCCTCGTGTGTGCCAGGGTCCAAGGATGGATGAAACACCAGATCTGGGATCACCAAATCCAGCTGCACCTCAAACAGGGGAGCAAGCCCTGCCTTGGGATCTGGTAGGGAGAACAGAGATTCCAGGATCTCTTTCAAGTGGAGAAAAGAATCTTGAGCCACCACTAACACCCTACTATGAGATGCACAGAGGGATGGCAGGGGCAGCAGGCAGGTGGGGTGGCAGACACCCACTCACTGGGCCCAGTGCTGTTGTGTCGGCACAACACAAGATGTTGGCACAGCAGCTGCTTTGTGGTGTCCTCCAAAGACAGTGGAGAACAGACACAAGTGATTTAAGGACCAGAAAACACGGTGAGGAGGAAAGCTTTAAAGAGACCAGGCTCTCCAGCTGTTCCAAAGGGAGCCTGAGAGCTGAACAATTACAGCATGCAAGTGCTTGCAGAGGAGAAAAACAACAGAAACCAAGAGGTTCTTTAATTTAGTGGAGAAAAGAGTAAGAAAAACCCCAGCAACCAGAAACTGAATGCAGATGCAAGTGTGACAAAATGTGCCAGCTTTTAACAAGATGGTGAAGAACTGGATGCAATTCTCCAACTCAGCGTGCCAGGAGAGAAGTTTTCCTGGAGATGTGCTTTAGTTGGACACAAGCTGCTCTCAGCAAACTGAGTGAACTTCCCCAGTGGTCTCAGGCAGGACGTCTGGTCCAGCAACTCCTGAGCCCAGCTCACCTCTTTACTAATTCTCAGGGACTGAGGTTTCCTTTTCATGCCTTTCATGAGCAGAACCAGCTCTTGATAGTCCCCACAAATTGAAAGATGGTGCCACTTTGATGATTTGGGCGTGGGAGGGTGGGAGATGACTGAAACTCCAGCACAGACTTGGGAGGATGTCTCAATTTGATCCACCCATTAATCCCTGCAAATAGTGCACATTCATCTCTATCCCTCCCCCTGAGCAACCCAGAGGCCAGTGATGGAGTCACCCTCCCAGAGACAGGGGAGAGACCCAGTGGAAAGCCAGGAAGGAGAGAACAACTTGTGGGCATGAGGGAGAGCACAAGAGACTTTCCCTTGGAGAGGCTGAGCAGCCACCATGACCAGGGGACAGGCTCCAGCAGTCACCTGTGTTCTCCAGGAGATACTTGAGGGAGCACTCGATGGCAGTGAAGAATCCATCCAGGACTATCTCATCCACATAATCCACATAGGCCTTCCAGGAGTCAGATGCTGGGTCTGCAAGCAAGAGGCTCTGGTTTTCCTGGAAGGAAAAGAAGACACCATCAAACACAGTGGGCCTGAGTTTGTCCTCCAGGAGAGCTGCCCACAGCTAAGGGCCAGTACTGGTGCACACATGAGTACCAGCCTCCTGGAGGGATGGCAAAGATGGATGTTGCTACTGGTGGCATTGCCATGATTTGCTTCTGTCAAGGGCTGTTGGTCACCTGGAACAATTCAAGAAGAAAACGGAGTGCAGAAGAGCCTTGGCATCTCTGTCACATGTTCTCCTCCCTCTTCTCTGAGGCCACAGGACTCAAGGCTGCTTTGCACCCCTGAGGCAGGGAGCACTGGGGGCCTCAGAGGCTCATTCCAATTCATCAAGACCCAGCCTGTTCTCTTCAGAGCCCAAGGCCAGCCAGGGGCCATGGGGAGAGGGCTGGACTTAGAGCCCATCTGTCTCCAGGCCATGGGCTGTCCCTGACGTGCACAGCCCCTGGCTCTGGGCAGGTGAGGAGCTGAACTTTGGGCCCTCTCCTGGTTTGCAAAGGACTCTGAGCTCTGGCAAAGCTGCTGGGAAGCACCAAAGTTTGGGGCAACTGCTTTTCTCCTGTCACTCAGCTTCTCCCTGGACCAGCAGCATCACCTCCTCCTCCAAAGAGGCCCAAGGAGACTGAAATCGAGGGGTCAGCCCCAGTCTGCTGCCTCTGTTGTCAGGTAAATACCTCGGAGGGCATTTTTCCTCGGAGCAGGATCCCAAAGCCGATGCAGCACTCCCCTCTAGTGGCTCCAGCTCTGCCTGCTGGAGGCAGACCCTTCCCTGGGCTGCAGCTGCCCACGGTCCTGCCCCGGACTGGGTGCCCAGCAGTGCCAGCCCACAGCCCCACGCCACCAGCCCAGCTCCCTCATCACATCCAACCTTAATTAACACCGCGTAATTTGCAGTGAGTTAAGGAAGTTCATTTAAGGAGCAGCAGCACCAGATGTTTTCACAGGTGCAGGGACGAGCAGAGCCAGGAGGCAAAAGCCCCGGGGAGGTCACCCCTCACCTTCAGCAGCGAGTGGATCCTCTGCCCGGCCTCTCTGACGAGGCTGTAGCGCCTTTCCAGGCGCTCCTGACAGTCCTCCAGGCTCAGCACTGAGTCCCTTTTGCAGTCCTTCCTCTCCAGGATGGGCGATGCCCACGAGCCCACGATGCTCTGGATCTCCTCAACATTGTCTTTACTTTTCTGCAGCCTCTGCTCGAGGTCACGGACGCCACCCATGAGCCCGGAGACGTGAGCCGGTGCCCCTGGGGAGTGAGACGTGTTTTCAGAGCTGCTGGGCTGAGCTCTGGTGCACCCTCCTTCAGAGCAGCTTCTGGCACTCTCATGCACTTCTCACTCATCCTTAGGTGAAGACTCACCACCTGGACCAGCACAACCACCTCCACCTCCCTCCTGCCCCAACGAGACACGGCACAGACCACCCCAGTGTCCTTCCTGCCAGCAGCACCACCACCGTGGGCACGTCTGGCAGCTCCTGCTTCCAGATGATCTCATCACCCAGGATGATCTCCCAGTGACTGACCCCAGAGAGAGAAGTGTGAGGAGGGTGGGTACAGCAGGCTGAGTGTCCCTGCCACCACCCCTAGGGCAGGGCCCTCCAACCCCTAGGCTGGGCCAGCCCCAGGTGCACTCACATGCAGAGAACTTGGGGATCACCTGCAGCAAACCAAAATATTGTACAGTGGAGAAAGAGTTTTTCTCCATTTTTTATGATTTCTGCTTTGCATCTTCCCCAGGGATTTACCTGGCCCTGCTCATACCACAAGCCTGAGGACAGACACACATCCCAGCTGTCAGCAGTTTGCTTTCACCATGAGGACACACATTGTCTCCCTCTGCTCTGCTTTGCAGCTAAAACTGCTCAAGGAAGATGTTCCGGCGCACAAACCCACCTCCAGCTGCACTGTTCCTTCCCTCTGGAAAAGCTGTTTCCAGTGCCAGAAGACCAGGCCAAGGGTTCCCCCTCCCTGCACAGCTGGGTGAGGAAGCAGTGCCCTAGTGGCATCGTTTGGCCTGGCACAGGGGGGCAGCAAGGCAGGGAGCTGGTGCTTCAGCCCCAGCCTTGCCATCTCCTGCAAACCCACATCCTGCCATCCCACTGCTCACAGGGCAGCCTCTCCTCCCCAAACCCAGGCTGAACCTGAGGGCAGCAGGACCCTGTTCAAACCCCAGCGGGTCAAGGGACTGTGGAAAGGAGCAGGAAAGCTGAGGGCTGCTCCTCCAGTGCCAGCTCTCCTGAGAGCCCTCTGTCCACCTGGGAGCTGCCACTGGGAACCAGGAGACAGAGGTTGGGCACACAGGGGAGTGTGATGAGACCCAAGTCTGTGCTCTCCCCACTCCCCCAGAGTCAGCTCACCCTCCATGTTCCAGGTCAGTGTTTCTTCTGCCTCTTTGAGCTTCAAGTCCACATCCTGCAGCTGCCCCTGCACCAGGGGGTATTCCACCTCCAGCACTGTTTGCAGGACCTTGTTGTACCTGTTCCCCATCAGCTCCAGGTTGGCCACCAGCTGCCGGTAGGACTCCCTGGAGGAGTGGATTGCTGCTGCCATGGGTGGGATGGCTCCTGGCCGGCTGCCCGACAGGTAACTCACTTCCCTGAGCACGGAAGCCAGCTGGAGACACAGAGCAGAGACCTGAGCCTGGGGCAATCCTGCCTGTCCTGCACACACCCTCCAACCACCTCTGCCATCTGAGGGGTTTTCTGCTGCTTTATTCCCAAAGCAGTGCCCTGGAAAGGGCCTGGACACCTCCTGGTCCACACCACCTGTGTCCCACTGATCCTTGACTCTGGTTTGCTTCCCAGCCAAAGGCACACAGCTCTGATAACTACCCAGCCAGCCTCTAAAAGACACAATCATCTCTGGTCCTCTCAGCCCTCCTCATCCATGTGGAGCATCTCTCAGATGATGGATGACTTACATCATGAGTCTCTCATCAATGCTGTTCCTGCAAGCAGAGCTTGGCCATTATCTAAGTGAAAGATAAGATGGCTCCAGTTCTCTTGGTTTGCTGGGCTGACTGGTTTAAAAATTGAAGAAATAAAAAATAAATAAAATATCATGGCCCCAAGCCTGGTGACTCATCTCCTCTTGTGTCCTCTTTACACCAAAAACTTCTGGAGGCTTCTCCCATTCCAACCAAAGCATTCAGTGCTGGTGCATGTTTGAGGTGTGATGGGACTGGACTGAGGGCAATTATTAATTTACAAACTCAAGTGTAAATGACTCCCTGCAACAAAGGGGGCAGCGGGGTCTGCCAGTGCCATGTATCACTTCTGAGACTAAAAGCTTTTGCTCAGTCCAGTGCCCAGTGAGTGGCAAAATGCCCCTGTGCTCCTGGGGGGCACATGCTGGCAGGGTGGCAGAAATCAGTCCCTGGTGTGGGCAGTGGTGGGTGAGGAGCTCTCTGGGCTGCAGCTGAGCCTGGGGTGCAGCCCCACCTTTCCCTCAGGCTGGCTGATCGTGTCACCCCTTCCCCTGAAGACAATGGGGCAGAAATATGGGTCTGGTCCACTCCCACTCACACCCTCTGGTCCCACATCCCTGGCCCTGATTTCCATGGAACTGGAATTGCAGGTGTGACCAGGAGCAGGTGAAGCCACAGGCACAGAGAGCCTTTGACACTGCCCTGGGTGTCAGGCAGGGGTGACTGAAACCTCTCCAGCACTGCCTGACTCAGCCAAGCCCAGCATCCCACAGAACTGGCCAAGGGCCCTGGAGACACATTCCCTGAGGGAATGGCACAGGATAGAGCAGGGACTGTCAGGAGGATCAGTTATGACACACTCAGAGCGTGGCAGTGAAGACAATGACGAGGAGAGGAGAGGGAGAGGGAGAGGAAAGGAAAAAGGTGCAGTGGGCACTCTGAAAGGATGGAAGAAGTAGGATGTGGTGGGAGGAAAGTTAAAACCAGGAGACTGAGGAAAGTGAGATAGAACCAAGCTCCCCTCCCTTCTCTGCAGGGCAGTGTCTGGAACTGCCCCACCTTGGGGTTGAGGCATCTTCCCCCTTCCTCCTCCTCCATGGAAGGTGACCCCTGGAAGGCATTTCCATGCTGAAGAGTTGAAGTGCATCCTCCCTCCAAGCAAAACCAGGTGCTCCTGTGTATTCCAGAGAGAATGAAGGGGCTGCTGAGCAGGCCCTGGGGGACATCAGACCATGCTCAGTGTGCTCAGAGAAGAGCAGCCCAGCAGCACTCACACCCTGGAGCTGAGGACAGGCACACTCAACACGTCCCAGACTCCAAATCCCATCACCAGTGGAAAGGGTGGAAAACATTCCCTGGGACCAGATGGCTCCCACCTTAGCAAGGAGCTTTCAAGGAGATGAAGTGCTTTGAGTGAGGGTCAAGCTGGAATGAGGACTAAGCCCTTTCATTGGACAGCAGCAAGCCTCAGGCACAGGGGAAGCTTTGGATGCCAGTGTTTCCAAGGCCCCTGCAAGGCCTCCCCTTCCCAGCCCAGGGCATTTTTACAGCCAACACACCCTGGCTCCCACCAGGCCCCAGAAGCTCTCAGTCTGCACACTACTGGCTCAGACTCTGCTCCTGCTTTGGACCATGGGGGTGGTGACTCCTGTGCTGGGGAGCTCCAGGGGATCCAGAACAGACCTTGAATCTATCACCAGCCTCATGCTCTGCAGTGAAGGGAACATTAGAGTCAAAAACAAATCTTTCCTGGGTGTTTTACACCCTCTCAGAAGCTCAGGTTCCAGGTACACACAACATGAACCCACCCAAGCAGATGATGCCCCAACACTCCCCATGCCAGTATCAACACTGGTCTGGATGTGCTGACCCCAGTTACACATCTGGCTCCTCAGGGACTTTCTGCCACTGGTTCTGACTAGAATTTGTTCTGCTAAAACTGCAGTCCTGGTATTTCTCCAGCAGACAAAACCCATGGAGAGGGTGGTAAATTCACATTACCCACCACAGGAGGGGTTCCACAGACCTCAGAGAACAGATCTAGTACCAACCCCAGACCCAGCCCTGCACAGGGGTCACAGCTTGGGGACATGCCATGGGAGGCAGAAAGTGGCAACAGTTCCTACCTGGGGATCAAAATTGACAGTGATGAGTTTGGTTTCTGGATCTCGCCGGAGGAGCGGCTGAGTGAGGCTGTACTGGGATTTTTCTGACACTGTCTGGGACCAGTCTAAATACAGCTTTTCCTGGTACCTGCCAGAAAAGAGAAACATCACCATGTACTTACCAAGCCAATAGACCATGATGTGTAACTGAAAGAAAGCCAAGTCCAATCTGAGGACCAAAACCACAAAGGAATATTAAAACCCTGTCCCTGTCATCTCCATAAAAAACATGGTTTCCAAGACAAACACCCAACGACCAGTGACACCGTCAAGGCAGAAGGGCAAAGCTCTCTCAAATACCAGTCTCAGCAGAGGATTCATATTTCGAGGCAGACTTTCCAAAGCATTTAGCCAAAAGTGATAGACCAGCAGCTGATGGGCATGTCCAAAGTGACCAAGCAGGACAGGTGCCACAAACCCACGGAGATGGAGGGGGTGGCTGCAGCTGCCCTCCCTTCTCCCAGGCACTGCAGAGAGGCTGGGACACCTCTGGGATGGGAGCACAGAGGGCAGAACAGGGCCTGGTACCTCACATGTTATGGACAGTCCCAACCACCCAAGTGACAAAGTCTCTTCTGAACCATGTTGTCACCTGAGCACTTTGGGAAACATCACCCTGAAAACAGCACCTCTGCTGGATCAGCCCAGGCCCTCTGTTGGGCTGCTCCCTTCTGAAAGGCTGTGCTGAGCTATCCATTATCCAGCCTTTGTTTTGGCACTGGGGAACAGGGCTCCCTGCACTCACCCTGCAGGACCCCGGGGTGCCCCTGCCTTCACTGCTGACAGAGATGGGCCCCTGCAGGAATCTCCTTCCTGGGGAAGAGGCTCCTCTCAAGGGACAGCCCAGAGCAGCCAGTTCAGGTTTGACATCAAACATCAAGATGCCAATCATGGGCAATGACTCCCACTCCAAACTGTGCAATACACACATCACAACCACTGCAAACACAGTCACTGAGCGGGCACGAGTGGACAGAGACTCCCACAGCAGCTCCTACATCCCACAGCAGCTTCTTCCAACATTTCTGCTGGGCTGCACAGTCCTCCTTCCTCTCATGCAGAATTCTCCTTCCAAGCCATCCCAGGAAGCCTGTGGTGCACAGTGACACACGATCCCTGACCCTCTCCCAGCAGAAAATACCCTCTGGCTTAGGAAGAGACATTCCCAGGCCCTGGGCAGGTAGATGTGCTGGAAGGTGGTTTGGAGGAGAAGGGCCCTGCCTGAGTCCTACTTACCTGTCGAGCAGCTGGATCATTTCTTTGTACTTCTCCACCACCCTTCGTCCTTGGGCAGAATCCAAGCACCTGGTGGCACAACAGACCAGCTCAGTGTTTAGTCCTGGGTGCTGCAGTCTGGATTTGCCCCTTCCCAGATCCCCCAAGGCTGCAGGCAGGTCACTGCTGGGTCAGTGACTGGTGGGTGATGAGTATTCCAGCAGTGGTTTATTTTCTCCATCTTGGGAGACTTGTGCCTTTGTTTAGTGCTGAGAGAGTTGACTGCTCTCAATACCCAAGGGTTGAACTGCTCCCAGGATGGTCCTGGAAAACATGCTGAGTGGGATTGCAGTGAGAAAGGTTCTCACAGAATCACAGAACATTCTGAGTCGGAAGGCACCCAGAGGGATCATCAAGTCCAACCATGAGTGGCCCATACAGGGATCAAACCCATGACCCTGGTGTTATTGGCACCACGTTCTAACTCCAGTACCTCTCAATTGCAATCTAAGTCTATGTCCGAGAGCTGAAGTGCCCATCCACTATCCCACTGTGCCTCTTACCCACTTCAAAACAAATCCAATCAATGAGTTTCCTTAAAAAACCCAAGATGGCAGGGAAATGAACAGCACCAGTGCACTCCCTTCACACCCCTTGCACTAAGGATTGTTTCAGCTGTAACCACTGGATAATGTTCAACACAGAGAGAACATCGGATTGGTTAGAGACAAGACTTCAACATGGTCATAGAGCAACTTAGCTGGGGCAGACACTCACAGATGTGGGATGTGCCTCAGGTGATCAAAGGGCCTCTGGATTCGTGCTCGCAGCTCCTGAGCCCAGCCCAGCGCTCCAGACACGGGGGGCATGTTCTTGTGCAGGGGGGGACACCCTGGGAGGGCACATGGACACAGCATTTCACTGAACACAGCACTGTGACCTCAAAGATACATCCAAGAGACACAAACAGGAACTGTAACCACAAAGACACATCCAAGAGACACAAACAGGAACTGTAACCACAAAGATACATCAAAGAGACACAAACAGGAACTGTAACCACAAAGATACATCAAAGAGACACAAACAGGAACTGTAACCACAAAGATACTCCAAGAGGAACTGTAACCCCAAAGATACTCCAAGAGGAACTCAGCTGCACAAAGCTGCCCTGGTTTCCCAGCTCCTTCCCCGAAGTCCAGGTACAGGATGTAGGGCTGGGACAGATCCCCCAGTGCCCCTGGCCCCTGAATAAGGGATCAGAGGAGCAGCCCAGCACGTGGCAGAGCCAGAGCTGATGGAGGCATCCTGTGCCTGGGGTGCATTCCCTGCTCCTCACAAACACCAGGGGAGGGATCTCTGACCAGCAGCTCGTTGTGACCATCCCTTCAGACAGCTGCAGACCAACACCCCCCAGACTCACAGCAAGGGCTGGACTCGGCCCCTGTGGCTCTCCCCATTCCCTTTGTTCATCTCCACTGGTTCCAGCAGTGCTGCCCCTCCAGGACATGCCTGATCCCACAACAGTCTTCCTGAGGCAAAGAAATGGGCTGTTTTTCCAAATACACACTAATCCCTGCAATCTGACAGGAGACTCCTCTTTGTGCCGTGTCCCAGAGTTCTCAGGGAAATAATAAACCCAGAAAAGGCTGATTAAACCCTTCATTACCACGTCCCTCTTGCACACTCTGCATTTACAGCATGACAAGGGAAAAACTCAGCATGTGTCCTCGTTGCCAGTCACATCTTACACATACACCTCTAAAACAGCGTATTTCAACAGATTATTTGCTTTAATGCCAAGAACAGAGCATTCCCATTTCCACAAGGAGCTATAGAGACTGAAAACCTTTGCAATTTTGGAAGTCCTGGTTTCCTTGGCAAAAGCAGATTTCTTTCCCTCAAAAATTAATCTAAATGCAATTTCTTGTAAAATCAGTTTTACTCAGCATGTGGCACCCACCAAGCTCCAGCCCTGCCTGGGTGTGCCTGGAGTAGATGAGCCTGGTGTGGTCCAGGGCACTGCTGAACATGCTGATGAGAACAGGCCATTTGTCAGCAGCGACTGCAGCGATCAGGGGACGCTCCAAAAGGCTCTGGAACATGGCCAGCAACTGTGCAGGGGAGAGAAAAGGGAGAGAAATGGGGGAAAACCCACAGCCCTGCAGAGAAACCCGCTGGGATCCTCCTCACTGACCCTTCATCTCCCCCAGTGGCCGAAATGTCTGCTCCGATGGGCACTTTGGGAGAGGGAAGGGTTTTTTCCCCCCTGCTTTTCCAAGTAGTCCTCCCATTATTAAGGCTGGAAAAGACCATCATGTCCAACCTTTGACCAAACCCCACCATGGCCACTAAAACCGTGTCATGAAGAGTATCTTTATGAGAGATGCTCAGACTTTCTGTGGGGGTGATACATATTCCCACTGCCATTCATCAAAGGATTCAAAATTTGATATTAAAAAAAGCAAACCAAATGAAAAAAAAAAAAAAAAAAAAAA
>VXAU01000141.1:47001-72252 GCA_013399695.1 Formicarius rufipectus
AAAAAAACAAAAAAACCAAAAAAAAAAACAAACAAAAACAAAAAAAAAAAAAACCAAACAAAAACAAAACCAAAAAAACCCCACAACTCAGGAAGATAAATACTATCATTTCTATTGATTTCTACAGCCTCTTCTACAATTCTATTGGAATTTTTCAGATAATACCATTTACTCTCTCTGCAGGATGGATTCAATGATAAACAAACCAGCCTTGTTTTCTAGAAAACCTCAATTTTCAAAGTTGAAATGCATCTATTTGTTAACAAAAGCAACAAACCAATATCAACAATGACCACCTGGTTTTAACAGCACTTCTCCCCAGGAAATTACAAAATCACAGGATGGTTTGAGCTGGAAGGGACCTTAAAGGTCATCTCCTCCCACCTTCGCCTAGACCAGGTTTCTCCAAGTCCCGTCCAACCTGGCCTGGGAAGTCCCAGACAAGGCACCATTAATCTCGGGATCCAAAAGCCTCATTTCAGTAATTTCTCTGACCACTTTCCTCAGACTGAGCACAAGTCTGCTGTGTTTGTGTCTCCAGGGGAAGAGTGGGAACATTCCCGAGGTTTCCCCAGTCCATGGGTGCACAGCTCATGCAGGACACACCACCCCAGCCCAGGCAGCAGCTCCAGGTGTCACTGTCCCACTGCCCACCCCGAGGGCAAACAGCAGCCCCCTGTGCCTGCAGCCCCAGCACTGCCTGGCACGGGCCAGGGTGTGAGTGACAGGGGAGGGCACACACAGACCTTGAAGACGTGCTCGAGGTCCAGGCTGTCCTCAAAGGCCTGGAGGAACACCGTGCCCAGCCGACGGTCCATGTCTTCTGCTTTCTGCTGGAAATCCAAGGCATCCTGCACAAACTCCTGGGGGCAGGGGGACAGCCAGCTGTGACACAGCCCCAGGGAGGTACCTGATCCAGAGATATCTCCTCATCTTATTCACCAGGAATTAAACCACTTACTGCTGACTCCAGCCTAGAGGCAAGACAGACTTTTTTGCACACTCACTGACCCTGCAGTCTTCCTGAAGAGCACAGCACCATCACAAAAGCCCACAGATGTATGTGTTGAGTTCCAAATCCCATCTACTTTCCAGCCCCCCTTTCAGAACCCCTGTGGTTCTGATCACAAGGCAACAATAAAGGAGTTCCAAAACCCTGGCACAGGTTGCCCAGGGGGCTGTGGAGTTCCCACCCCTGGACACATTCAGACGTGGAGATATTGGTCTGACTGGTGACAGCCCTGCTCTAGCTGAGCCTGCTTTGAGCAGGAAGGTGACCTTGGCAATCTCCAGAGGTTCTCTCCAACCCAACAGTTCTGTGTTCCTGTAATTCCCATCAGCTTCTGGCTCTGCTCTTCTTACCCCAGTTGGAACAAATCCTTTGAAGTTCAAATGTAAAACTTAGGTTTGTTTTCCTACAGGTAGAAAAGCCCAAATCCAAGTCTGAACCTGACAAACTGGGAGACTTCGGGGCTTCTGCCCTGCCTTGGCCAAAAATGAGGCCATGTGTCTTTTTTTTCTGGATGGACATAATATAAAACTGTAGGTTTTGTTGTTATCATTGCCCAGCTCCAGCAGCACCACATGCTCATTTTGAGCTAAAAATGAGGCTCCAGAGAGTAACAGAGGGTACAAAACCCAACCCTGAGAGAACAAACACAACTCAGAGTCACACAACAGAGCACAAGGCCACTGGAACCAAACCAGGTCGTGCAGAGCCACTGTCACCACTCCTTCAGAGCCCTCCTTCCTGGAGGGGGGACATGGAGAAAGGGGCTTTCCATAGGCATCTCCCAGGCAGCACTGGGGATGTGCCACCCACTGCAGCACCAGGAGCTATGGGAAGCAAAGTACAAGCCACCCATCCCCACAGCAGACAGGTCCCACCACCTGAAGGAAAGGCACCCAGACCCAGGTCCCACCCCAGCCCAGCCACCCCTCACCCAGCACTGTCCTTCCTGAAGGAACAGGGCAGGATCCTGTGGGAGGGAGAACTTTGCCTGAGATTACCATCCCTTGGATTCTGGCACGAAGGGCAGTGCCCAGTCCGAGCCTAGAGCCCCTCACCACAGAGCTGCCCTACAGCTGTTCAACCTTCATCCCTCCTTCCTCCAGATGTGGGGACAGGCCTGACCACGTCCTGCTCACCAGTCACAGCAAACTGACCCCGGGGCAAATAGGAAAGCAGCAGAGGAAATCAGAGACAATTGGGGGACACGGATGCCTTCTGAAATGCCATTCCCAGCCTTCCTGCACAGCTCCCTGCTGGTGTCACAGCCCAGGGCAGGAGCTCTGAGCACTCTGGCTGCCCACAGCACACTGACTTTGTCCTGCATGTGCCACATGTGCTGAACTGAACATCTGTGTCCCTGATGGCCATGGAGCCATGACCCACAGGGCTGGGAATATTCCCTTAATTAAAGCACTACTGATAATCAAACACAGAGTCCTTGAATTCTGAGAGCTCCAGATGCCACACGTTTATCTAGACAGGAGCAAACACATCCCCAGGGACTCATTACACAACCAGGCACCAAAGCAGGAAAGCAAGGGGATGGGGATGTTGGCACAGCTTGGACACACCAGCAGGGAAAGCTTGTGCAAAAGCCAGGAGAATCTGGGTTTCCCATCTGCAATGGTCTAAGGTCCTGAAGCAGCAGGGTATTCTAGATATAGAGCTGTAAGAACCCCCACATCTCTACAGGAAAGGCCAACAGCTCCCTGTTCCCTTCAGTGACAGATGAGATGATAAGGAAGGGGGAAGGAGCTGGGAAGGAGCCAGCAGGAGCCAGGGCTCCCTGGCAGAGGGAGCTGCTGCTCCGGGACACGGACGTGCTGATGCTGCTCCCACCTACCCTGCTGGCCAGGTCAAGGCAGTTGTAGGTCCGCTCTGCAAACACCTTGTAGGCCTCCTGGAATTCCTCATACATGTCCAGCACCTGCTGGCCCAGGGCCCTCCCTCTAATCCCACTGAACTCGATCTTCTCCAGCTTTGTCAGGTCCAAGGCCGTGGTCAGGAGACCCTGTGGAGTCAGTGGGGACACACAGAGGGTCAGATGATGACAGAGCAGGTGACAACAATTCTCACAGCACGGAGCTGTGTTTGCTGCCATGCTCAAGGACCTCCCCAGGCACACCATGGGTGCTCAGGCTCAGTGACACGACTGGGAAGTGGAGAGCCAGGTCCCACCTGCCCCGGGACAGGGCTGCTCCAGCACCCTCTCCCCAGTGGGCTCTGCTGCCCCAGCAGCTCTGGACCAGCTGTGAAGCTGCTTTCCAGGGCCTGCAGGGGGATGACACAACAGCAGCACAGCCAAGAAGCCAAATTTTAGGAGTATTAACCAAGAAGGGACCTCTGATGTTTACAGGTACTTGAACTGCCTCGAACTCCTGCCCAGCCACACCTCCATGTGTCCACAAGGTGTTACTGCCTTGTCTGCTGAGATGAGGACACAGGTCCTTCCTTCCCCACCTCGGGTGGCACAGGAGCAGGGCAAGGCTTGACCCCACAATGCCAGCCATTAGGAGGTGCTGCTGACCCAGCTGTGGCAGCTCTGCCACCCTCCACCCCATCCAGCCCCTTCTCTCAGGCTAAACAAGGGCTGGCTGAATGTCCCTTGACCCAGAGGACCAGGAGAACTGAGCTGATCTCCAGCACAGGAATGTCCTGCTGGTTGTCCTGCTTGGTGTGAGCTCAGGGACAACTCCAAGAGCAGAGCTGGGTGGGTACAGAGCTTCACCCCTCGAGAGGCAGCATTTGGCCAGCACCCCCCAGACAGGGGCTGCCAACAGTGTCACAGCCCAGCACAGGCTCCTCCTGTGCCCACTGGCCCTGCCCTCTGCTCCAGCCAGCACGGTTTTGTTATCTGCACACCAAATCCTGTTGGAAACCACCATTTCCAGAGAGTTGGGATTGTTCAAACTCAAGAAAAGAAGGCTCCAGGGAGACTTTAGGGACCAAGTAGTCCCTGAGCTCGAGGAGAGCATGTGGCCTCTCCAAGTCAGGAAAGAGCCAGCTCTAGACTGTCTCTGAAGGCCACAAGGGGCCTGGAAGATTGTACTGCCCTATTTACAGCCATAAAAACCACAGCCCCAAAATCCCCATCCCTTTATTCCAACAGGAGCACAGAATCCAGAGCACTCCTGGGAGCACTGACCAACCTGAGCTGACACAGCAGTTTGTCTGACAAATGTACCAAGCAGGACCTGGTCAAACAAGGTCCTGGCCTTGATGTAATGGGAGATGGACAGTGCAAAGAGCATCCCCACTCCTTGGCAGCAGGGGAGGCCACAGGGAGGGATGAGGCCAGTGAACCCATTCATGCCCACAGAGCTCTCCTGATGGCTTGCAGTGCTCTTTAAGGCCAGAATCTCACCTTCACCATCTTCAGCCTCTTCAGAAAGCTGTCCAGCCTTGCAAACACCATCATAGTGTGGAAGTCCCACTTCCTCACTTCCTGGCCTGGCTCATAATACATGTGCAGATTTTCCCGTCTCTCCTCGAAAGCCCCTTTGAAGCCATTCAGGATGTCAAGCACTGTTTGCACCTTGCCCAGGCTCTCTTCCATCTCTCCTTTCAGAAGGTCTTCTGGAGACAAATACACCACGGCCTGGAAGAGCAAAGTCACACCTATCAAGTTCAGAATCACCTTGCCAAGAGGGATGGAGGAAAGGACAGAAGAGACTTTCATAAAACACTTCCCATGGCAAACACAGGTGCCACGGTCACACACCTGCTGGATGAGAAGGTTGCAGATCTCCTGGAGCAGAACTATGATTCTCACAGGCACATTGTAGTGCTTGGAGGTGACCCAGATCAAACACACCACGTGGAGCAGAGGGACCAGGAGAGGCTTCACCTTGCTGAACTCAACAGCCTCTATGACCTCCAAGGGTCGCTGGAGGGGCATCAGGTGCAGGTGAATGTCCTGAGCTTCAGTCAGAGCTGTGGGAAGGGATGGGAGAAGTGGTGAGACCTGTTGAGCTGTGAGGTGTGAGGTCACCAGCTGGATGTGAGTCTGACCCCAAAGGGTGGGGAATCAGACAGTCCTCATGAGCACAAAGCACTCACCTACATGTGCTGAGGACTGCTCCCCTTGGACACTGCTCACCATCAACACTGTTCCCCTTGGACACTGCTCCTCTTGGACATTGATACACTTGGACCCTGCCCACCTTGGGCACTGTCCACGCTGGACACTGTTCCCCTTGAACACTGCTGCCCCTGGACACTTCTCACACTGGACATTGTTCATCCTGGACACTGCTCACCCCCAGGACACTGCTCACCATGGACACTGCTCAACCTGGACGCTGTTCACCATGGATGCTGCTCACCCTAAACATTGCCCACCCTGGACACTGCTCATCCAGCACACTGCTCACCCTGGATACTGCTCCCCACCAGGACACTGCCCACCCTGGACACTGTTCCTGTTGGACACTGCTCCACCAGGACACTGCCCTCCTTGGACATTGCTCCCCTTGGACACTGCCCACCCTGGACACTGCCCACTGCTGGTATAACCAGCAGAGGAACCAAACCAGCACTGTGCTGTGGGACAGGAGAGGGGACAGGGAGTGTGACAGTGCAGAGGCTGAGGCCACAGTGCAAAGCAGTGCCTGGCAGCACCAGAAGCACAGCCCTGCTGTGGCTCCACGGGAACACAAGCCCTGACCCACAGCTCTGCAGGGGTCACCAGGCTGGGGCTGAGCTTGGCTGAGCCCACGTTTGGCTGTGGCAGCCCCTGGCCCAGAGGGCAAGTGCCCACAGTCCCACCTGTCCAGGCTGCAACAGCAAGGAAAAGAGTGCCTGCCTAGGGAAAAGCTTCAGCTTAGCTGTGCACAGCTGTGTGGTTGTGTCCTGAAGAACAACCTCAGAGTTAATAAATTAATTTATTTCAGTTAATCAAACAATGGCATCATTGTGCAACTATACCTGTGGACCAACAAGAAGAGAATCATCACTATAGAATCCTAGAATGGTTTGAGCAGGGCAGGACCTTAAAACTCTCCATGGGCAGAGACACCTTCCAATAGCCCAGGTTGTTCCAACCCCTATTCAACCTGGCCTTGGACACTTCCAGGGATGGGGCAGCCCCAGCTTCTCTGCCCAACCTGTGCCAGGGCCTGCCCACCCTCCCAGGGAACAAATCCTTCCCAATATCCCACCTAACCCTGTCCTCTGGCAGTGTGGAAGCCATTCCCCCTTGTCCTGTTCCTCAAGGCCCTTGTCCCAAGCCCCTCTCCAACTCTTTTGGAGCCCCTTTAGACACTGGAAGGCCATAATAAAGTCAGTCCAGTCTTCTCTTTTCTGGACTGAACAATCCCAATTCTCTGTCTCCTCAGAAGTGCCAGAAGTGCTTGAATGCACCTACAAAGAATCCCAAAACCAGGATCAAGGAAGAAGAAACTCTCACTCTCAACATCTCCCTCCCAGCAAAGCCACCAGACGAGAGCCACCCTGTCCCACCAGTGGGGAGGGCACAGCCCCCTGCAACCCCAGGCTGTGCACAAAGGCATGAGGTTGAAGCTGCCCCAGCATCTCACCTGCCTCAACATCCATGAGCATGGTTTGGAAGGCTGGGACATAGATGCTTTTGACTCTCTCCAGCACCTTTATCATGTTCCTGACCTTCCTCGACCTCAGTTGACTGTAAATGCCTTCCAGGTCATCACACCTGCAGCAGCCAAGACAGATCACCAGCCCATGCTGGGGCAGCATCAGCTGTCCCTCCACACCACCCATTTCCCATCTCCCCTGGGTCTAATTCAGGATTTTCTCCAGATACACCTGGGCCGAGTCCCAGCAGTGAAAGGAAATGGGACCAAGCCTGCAGGACAGGCAGCTGGTGCTGGGGCTCAGCCTGAGAGCAGCTCTGCTGTGGGCAGGGCACACAGGTGATTGTGCCCATCTGCTGTGGGCAGGTGGTGTTTCTGCAGGCACCAGTGACAGCCCTGCAGTGGGCAGCGCTTTGTCTCCACTCAGCCTGAGCCAACACGGCACAAAGGTTTCCAAAGGGCAGGATGAAATTCCACTCCCTGGCTCACTTGACTCCTCTCTGGCACCGACAGGCCAACAGCAGCCAGCTGAAGGTGTCCCTCAGCTCCACTCTGGGGGTGGTTCCTTGGGAACAGTGCTGGAAAGAGCTTTCCACAGAAATTCCCTCGTGCTGTAGCCCTGAGCTGTGTTGGGGACAAGCCAAATGCAGCCAGCTGCCCAGCCCCCTCCCAGGTAGCTCTGGAGCATCAGTATTTTATGGGGGGGAGCAATTTTCCTCAGCTCAGGTCTCCGCATGACCCCAAGCAGCTGCTCCTCTTGGCTCACAGCAGCAGCAGCTCTGTCTGCACCAGCACCTCCCTCCACCCAGAGCAGCACCAGTGCCCACCGTGCCCCAGGCAGGGCCCTCAAGGTACCTGTTCTTCCAGAACTCCAGTTCCACCTTTGGGTTTGGGTTGCTGCCTTGCAGGAGAAGCTCTGAGGACTCTTTCTTCAGGGCTCTCTGGATCTGGTGGCTCCAGTCAATGATGGATGACTCAGTGGCATGGACAAGGGACTTACTGACCAGCTCCAGGCTGCACAAAACAGACCACGTGGGTCACTTGGCTTTCCAATCATCCAAGTGCACCGCTCAGTTGGATGCAGCTCAAATGACCCTTGGGCAGCTGGATTTTACAGTTGCAGTCTAGATTCGTGGTTCAAAACCACAAAACAATCAAACCTCTAAGATTTTACCCATGTTTGTAACAGGAATTACAGCCTGAAGGAAGGGGATGAAGCTCCAAAGCAGTGTGGGCCACAACACATGGGTCATAAAGTGGATTCCCATGAAGAGCCAGCTGACACCCCTGCACAGCCAGTCAGTCACAGCACACCCACTTGGGTTTGGAGCTGTACCCCCAGCAAGGCTCCCTCTCCCCATTTTGTTCTCCCTGAATCTATTCTACCTCCCACAGTCCATCACTCACTCAATTCAGGACACAGGGTGGGCTGAGGTCAGGTCACCCCACCGCCTCGGAAGCAGCGACTTCCCCCAGCCAGGGGACAGAGCCTTCAGGCTCCTACTCACAATCTCTCATCTTCCAGATCAGCGTCCTCAATTCCCTCTGAGCCAGCTGGAAGAGGCAGCAAGGTCTTGCCCTTTACTTGGCCAACAACCATGAAAACGGCATTTTTTAGTCTGTGCACATGACGGATGATGTCTTGTGACACCACTCGTGGCCAGCCCTGATGGTTCTTCTTGTTCGTCAGGATGGGCACAATCACCTGTAGCAGGAGCCACAGAACAGTGGAGAAGAGCTGAAGGAGGGCAGGGTTAGATGGGGTACTGGGAAGGAATTCCTCACTGGGAGGATGGGCAGGCCCTGGCACAGTTTGCCCAGAGAAGCTGCGGATGCCCCATCCCTGGAAGTGTCTGAGGCCAGGATGGAGCAAGTTGGTCTAGTGGTACTGGATGGGCTTTAAGGTCCCTTTCAACCCAAACCATGCCATGATTTGATGATTTTATGAGGAAAAAGTGTTGCAGGAGACAGACAGACCACCAGGCTCCGAGGTGCTGACTTGGCCAAGCCTGGAGATCCATATTAATCCCTGTTCCAAGCAGTTCCCTGCCTATGGGAAACAAGGGCAGGTGGCGATGAGCAGGAGTCCCTACAGCCCATGCTGTTGATGGTGAACCCTCTCTCCTGAATCCAGGCAGTTGAGAAGGGTGGAAACCAACAGACTAAATGAGTTGACCCATCCTTGGGTTCTGCCAGCCTCTCAAACCTGCAACTACAGACAGCTCTGTGTGCTGTAGCCCCCTTGCTGTCCCCACATCTCCCAGTACTGGCTCTCCACCCCACAGACTGTCCCTGCACAGAAATCCCCCTGTGCAGAGAGGAAAGATCTCCTGGGGCATCCTGGGAACTGCTGTTGGTGAAGGTCCCCTCCATCCTCACCCCAACCACACCTGAGCAGACACAATCTATAGGTTATTTCCTGAAGTTGCAGCCCACTAAATATGATTTCTGTCTGTCAGGGGAAGTTCCAAGGTCTGCCCTGACCATGCAGCCTCATGGCTGGGCTGGCCTTGCCTGGACCAGATCAGCTTCTGGCTTGTTTGTGATAGCAAGAGTGTCTGTCACCCACCTTGGGCTGGCTCTGGGGCTGGAGCCAGCTTGACCCTGGTGACAAACGAGGCTTGGGGGAGGATAAAGGTGTAAAACCAGCTACAAATGGACACAAAATAAAAGAGGAACAAAGCAGACCACCAGCATGCCCTCCTGGGGTGCTGAAGATTCTTTGCCCCATGCCTGAGGAAGACCAGCAGCAGCAACCACCGTGCCCAGGGAGCCGTGGGAAGGGGAGCACAACCCCAGACAGCTCACCATCCCCAGCTTCACTTGCACTATCAGCAGGATTTGTCTCTATTACTCAAATCACACGGACTGCTGATGAGAGTAATGTCACAGCCAGTCAAATCGGCTGTTCATTTCTTTTGGATTGTTAAAACAGCTGGACCCCTGAGGAACCCCAGCCACACAGCACCGAGGCTGTCCCCTGCAGCCACCACAGGGGGTAGGGGTGACAGCAGATGAGGTGGCCCAGCTGTGATCCACAGCTGCTCAGTGGCTCCTCCTCACAAAGCATAGACACGGTTTGGTGGGTCAGTTCCTGGTATCCTAAACGATCCACAGAAAGTTTGACACAAAGTATTTATTTCACTGGAAAAATTCTTCAAAGACTGGCCTAAAAACCTCTGACAAAAGGTTCTGGGAGAAGTGCTTGTGCTGCAGGCAGAGCAGCACCTGTCCCAGCCTCAGGAAACTCAATACCTTCTCTACTTTCACACAGACCCACTCCAGCCCTGGCCCAGCACCATCACTCTGCTCACCCTGAAGTTTGAAAGTGGAGCCAAAGCCAGGCATGACCTGCTCCCTATGGCAATACACATCTGCCTGCCCGGGGGAGGGAGCTACGTCTGCAAATGCAGCTGGGATGTGCAAAACCAGGTGCTGAGGGCAGACAGAAAGCAGAATCCAACAGGACCTGGGGAATGTTGCTACCCCAGCACCTCCCTGAGACAGATGGCACCTGCAGTGCCCACCATCGTTCCCACAACTGCCCACAGAGCAGAAACTGCTGCTTGAGCCAACTTTCCAAACCTCATGGCTCATCCAGCACCTCAGAACAGCCCGTGTATGGAAAGTTATCCCACAAAACTCAAATAGCCAGGCTGGCAGCCTGCCCTTGGGAATCCAGTTATCTGTCACCATCTTAACTAACAGCATCACCAGAGCTTCTCAAAGCAAGCAGCTCCTCTGCTCTCCCATCAGAGCTTCCTGGCTGGGACTTCTCCAGGTCAGGGGCCATCAGGAATAAACTGAGACAGCACTGTCTGGGTCAGGTTACTAACAGAGGGAGGAGAAAGGACTTGAATCTCTTGAAGATCCCTTTGAAAAAACATCAGCCCACCCGGGGTAACTGGGCACTGAACTACAGAAAGCATTTTTGAACATCAGGAAACACCTTTTCATGATGAGGGTGATGAGGTGCTGGCTGAGGCTGCCCAGGGAGGCTGTGGAGTTCCCATCCAAAGAGATACTCAAAAGCCACTTGACCACGGTCCTGGCAATGGGCTCTGAGTGGCCTGGCTTGAGCAGGGACTTGGACCAGATGGCCCTGAGATGTCCCTTCCAGCACACACTGTCATGGAACCACAAGATGGTTTGAATTGGGAAGAGACCTTAAAAGTTCATCTCATTCCAATGCCTGCCATGGGCAGGGACACTTTCCACCCTCCCAGGTTGCTCCAAGCCCCATCCAACCCAGCCTTGGACACTTCCAGGGATGGGGCAGCCACAGCTTCCCTGTTTCCCAGGGATCCATCCCGCGATTCCACAACGTGGATCGTTCCCACACGAACAGTCCCAGTGAAACAGCCCAGAGCCGGCGCGGGTCGGGACGTCGGGGGTTTCTCACCCCGCTTACCTCCTCCAGCAGGGCGGCGAAGTGCGCCAGGGGTTCTGCGGGCAGGTCCCCGCAGAGCAGCGCGGCGGAGCCGGCGCCGGGCGGCCGAAGGAAGAAGAGCGCCTTGCTGGCCCCGGGGGGCGGCGGGGGCGGCCCGGGGCGCATCTGCAGCTCCCCGCCCGGGCCGCGCCAGGCGAGCAGCGCCGGCCNCCGCGCCGCGCTCCGACACAGCCGCTCCGACACGGCGGCACTGCCGTCCCCGGGCTGCCCCGACCCATCGCCCGCCCCAGGCTGCCCTGGCCCCGCCGCCCCATCGCTCGCCCCGCGCTGCTCCGCCGCCTCCATCCCGCCCGCACCGCCGAGTGTTTGGCGGAGCCGCCCCCGTTGCCCTGGGGACTCCCGGGAGCCGCTCCGCGTCCCGTCTGGAAGCGAGGGAGGTCCCAGCGCGCCAGGAGTGGCCACCTCCCTCCTCCTCCTCCTCGTTCTCCTCCTCCTCCAGCCCGTTTCCATCACACCGGCCCCGCTCTGGAGCTCCAGAGCAATTCCCCCGCCGGGCTCAGAGCAGAGCCCGAGAAAGTTTTACCACGCGGGGCACAGGCAGATCCCATCCGTCACCCCCAATGCTGCTTCCCCGATCCCGCTGTACACGTATCAACCACCTGGAGCTGGAACCGGTGTGCTAAGGGCTCCGGCCACTGCTGGATTTGCATTTTAGTAAAGAAACACTTGTCACAGAAGGTTTTATTTTCCAAATAAAAGATCTTTCTTTACTCCCAGGAAAAGCAGCACTGGGATCCTATGCAGTGCCAGGGCTGCTTGTCTCACCCCAGCAGTATCCATGCCTTCCTCTGAGCACCCTAACCCACTCCTACGAACACCTGCCCACTAATAGGTCCTGGCTCAGTCTTTCCCCAGTCCCTTTGGGCTACTCCTAAAAGCCCAGCAGAGCTTTTCTGCACAACCCCCTGTGTCAATTACCATCTCTACTTTAGACAAGCTCATCAACAAAAGATGTTTTGCTTCCAGCTTGTTTCTTAATTTCCCATCACCTTAAAATGAAGTCTTAAGTCTTCACCATGCACTGGGATCATTTTCTGAGCAGGGCCTGGGGACTGGGTGACTTCCAGTTGCCTCCTAAAATGAACTTAATTGAAACAACACAGGCAGTTACAGCAGTGGGAAGAGCTGACCCACAGAAAGACTCAGAAACACCCCTCTTAAGCACAGATCTCCCTCTGCCTGCTTTGCCAGCTTTCCTGTCCTCCTGCAACCAGAACTGGAATCTGCTCAAGGAAACCCCCAGCCTGGTCCGAGTCATTCAAAACCCACCATCCATTGGTGCCAGTCTGGGCTGACAAGCAAAGCTCCTGCCCAAAGGGTAACAGAGGCAGAGAGGATTGTGCTGGCATGAAACACAGGCATGAGACTCCAGCATGATCCAGACCTGAGTGGCAAGATCTTTGTCTTTATCCCAGTGCTGTAATGCAGAGTTAGCCAATCAAAGTCAAACTCTGGAGCAACCCAGGTTTTTGTTTCCTTTTCAGTGATTCAGATACAACACAGCTTCCTGGAGGATGGTGAGTGGTTTATTCAAATTCTAAATAAAAGGTTTGGAAAACTGCTATTTTGACAAAATAATTCAGTGGAGAAAACCAAAATAAAATGAGAACACAGATAGATGTAGAGATGTACTGTCACCCATAATTTGACCTAAAAAGTAACTGGCTCCCACTTTACTGTTAAATTTTCCTGTCACATGGGTTCTGATACTGGTTACATCCCCCATCACTGAGACTTGCCCTCTTTCTTCTGGCAAATCCACAGCCCCTGAGAGCCCCTCACACCTGATCTCTTGCAAAGGTCACACCTGCTGCTCCTGCATTATCAATAACTTGTAGCACAAACCCCAAAATTAAAAGTGTTCCGAGAGAAGAACTTTTGGCTAAAAGAAAAGCGCCACATGGCCTGTTGAGCCCCTGGGTCGGGAGCTGTATGGGCAGATCCTGCCTCCACAAGGATCAGTGCTGCTGGTAGACCCCAGAGCTGCAGCCCAGGGAGATCCCTGATGACCAAGCAGGCCCAGACACCAAGGCCAGCCCCTTTCCCACTGTGCCGGCAGCGCCGTGTGCTCCCGAGGCCTGTGGAGAGCGAGGAATCTCTCTCAGAGCAGAGCAATCCCAGCCTTGTCTCTCTCAGTTTACTGTTTTAAGTTTCTTGTCTGGCAGTTCCTGATGGTGCTTGGCTTGTTTCCGTTTCTGGCACGCTGCTGCCTCCGTGTTCTGCCCCCTGGTCAGCCTGTCCAGGACTATGGCAGTCTCCTTCAGCAGCCGCATCTCCCGCTTCTCCTTCCGCTCCTCCATTTCCACTATGTCATCGGCAAACAGAGCCTTCAGCGGTGGGATCAGCTTCGGGATGACTCCAAAGTCACCAAAACGTACCTAAAGAGCACAGAGATGCACAAGAGCACCTGCATGAGAACTGCTTTTTGTTTTCCTTCCTCTGCCTGTGCGGATGGCAGGGCACTGCCCCTTCCAGTGTGCAGCACCTGCCCTGAGCAGCCCTGACTCAACAAGTTATATTCACGCTTTCTTTACAGAAATGTTGTGAATCAGCACAAATTCTGAGCTGCCCTCACTGTCATAACTGTCCTCAGCCCAACGGCAGCAGCCTTGGCTTCCCAAATGTCTGCTGCAGAAAGCCATTGAAGCAGCACAAAAATTGAGAAGGGAGTGGTGATGGAAGCAAAATTAGGTTTCTGGTTGGGAGTAGCAAGCACAGACTTGAGATGCTGTGAGGGACATTCCTCACCCTGTGCTACCCTTTTCCCTAGACCGATAATGTCTGCTGTCAGCAGTTAAAGGAGCTGTTTCAGAGGAAACTGCTCTTCAGGAGATGGTGTATTGATACTAGGGGACAATTCAAATCATGAGCAGCCATCCCAAAATAACACTGACACCTTTCCCAATCTCCCAACTTACCCTCATATGGTCGAAGGCAATTCCAACCTTCTCGCTGAAGTCCTCGCTGAACAGCGGGATCTTGGCGTACCTCTGGCTGAAGTGGTTGAGCATGATGAACTCTGCGTTCATCTTCATCCCAGTCTGGATTGCCTGGGAGGTCGTGCTGCACAAGGAGCAGGAACACACTCTGTCACACACAGGCTGGCAGGTACTGCACACAGGTCACATCACACCAAATGACCATGCCTGCTGAGCAGGAGGGCCCCTGCTCTCTGCAGGCACACTCTGCTCCTCTCCCTCAGAAAGCCTACGCTGGTGGCAAGTCTCTGACTTCAAAAGTGCAGGAAAGCATCTGCAATTACTTGGAGGTCTGCATTTTAAGAGCTCCACAAGTCTCTGGGGACAGGCACGTGTTCAAACACTCATCCCAGAGGTGTCAGCATGCCTGGTTCTCTTGCACTGAGACCCACAGGTAAGTCCGAGCAGCCGCTCTCAGGTCTCCCTATGGTTGCTGGGGGCAGCACGTGGAATTCCTGGCTGCAGCACTCATTGGAATTGCATGTTTAGCTTCAAGAGTAAGATGACCCTTCTACCCCCTGAGCTTAGGCCTAAGATGTAATCAAGTAGAGGGCCTTTCCCTTGGGGTAGTCTATCTGCAGATTTACTACTGTCTACTTGAAAGCTTTCCCCACTTATTTTGGGGGATGTTGAGAGGAGCTATGAGGGTTACAGAACTGTGCAATGAGTAACACACCATTTTTAGTGTGGAAGAGCTCTACACACACAACCTTCTATAGGACTTGTGCCCTTCACCACCAGCTCCAAGAACAGCCCGCTCAGCACTGTTCCCTTCCTAACAGAGACAGACAGCAGAACACACCCCACCTGTGGGTCTTCTCTATAGCTTCTTTTTCCAGACCATCCTCCAGTGTGGCTTCATGGATCAGCAGGGTGGCATTTTTACCTGTGTAAATAATCATATATTTGATCTTCAGTTGAAGACTATGTAGTCCAACTGCCTACATGACGTGTCCTTCTCCCCCTCAGCCCCTTGCTGTGTGGCAGGCACAGCACTAAAGGTTTGGGGGTCCCCACTTTATAGATACTGAGAGCTGGAGACCTTTCTCCAAGAGATTCTTCAAGCAGAAGGTTTTGTCACCTACCCATTTGCACCAAGGCCATGCAGGGCATTGTGTCACCAGAATAGACTACTTTCCAGCCAGATTTGTGGATCAATGAACATGCAAAAGCATTTTTACAGTGCTGCACTTCACAGGTCTGAAACTGAACAAGAATACAAGTGTTAGACTCCAGGTCCCTCCTGCTCCTCACAGTCAAGGAGCCCCCAGCTCAAGTACTTACCTCAGTCAGGTCATAGCTCTCTAAGAGAGAGCTCACAAACCCCTTGGCTTTAGGTCTGTTGTTCTCACAGACTTTCACAAGAGACTGAGAAGGAATCATTCTGGGAAGGAGGGAAGAAGAGAGAACTAAGAACAGGCACAAAGGAAAACCTGATCTTATCTTTAGGCAGCTGATTTGTCCTGTTCCTCCTCCTCAGCTCAACACCTTACCAACAAGTGTAAGGTGTGCTTTGGTGCACCTGTCTGCTTTTTCCCTTGCTTCCACTGGTGTGCCAGTAACTCATCCAACCACTTCCTCCCAGCTCTCAAATACTCTCTCTTCCACTTGCCCAACTCCCCTTTCCTACAGAAAAAGCAAACCTGCATGCAAGCCTCTATTAAACAGCACAGCTGAGTAACAAACCCTATCTTGCCCTCTTCAAACTGCACACTCTCGTTCCACAGGCAGTGCAAGGAGTCAGTCACTTCCAATGAAGGGGTGGGGGGATGCATGAATAAGGACCCAGCAAGGACATTCCTCCACACACCACACAGAACACTCACTTGATGTCTCCAAGAATCTCTTCACAGTGATTGTGGTACTCGTGTAGCCAAGGCATGATCTGCTCAGGTGCTACCAGAAACAGAGGGCTGAAAGGCTCACCAAGAGCTGCCTGGAAAAGCAAAGGTGGGGGAAAAAATCAGTACTGGTGTACACCTAATCACAAAGAAATACCTAGGAAAGTGCTGGTGCTTCTCCACTACTCAGAAGTTCCCCTCCCCACGTTCAGGAGCAGTGAATCACCAGGGCTACTCACCAAAGCTCTCCGCCGCTCCATGAGGATATTCACCAGCCCCTGCACAGGGAACAAAAAGGCCACAAGGTGCAGTCAGCAATGTCTGGGCAGGGACTGGCAACAGTGTTACCCCCACAGCTCAGCAACCCTGAGGCAGAACAAACCTGCACTCAGAAATCCTGGACTACTGCTGGACTACTGCTCTTCAGTAACTGCAACTTGCAGAGCTGCTGTAGCACTGTCACTGCTTATGCCCCAAGCTGCTGGCCAGCAGCCCACAAGCCCCATGAGCTTTCCCAGAAGGGTGAGGAGCAGATAGCCCCTATCCAGCCCCTCAGACCCAGTGTGATTGCCAGAGAGCAGAGCAGCACACAATCTGCCCTAAACAGGCCCAGCCTAAAAGAGGCTAGATGGTCCTTCTGTGACTCCACTGCAAACACTGGAGGGAGCTGGGTTGGACACTGGTAAAAATTACAACCCTGGAGGATCCCAGGAACCCCAAAGAGAAAGGGAGAGGGGATTAGAAGCACAGACAGATTGAGCAGTGCCTGAGGAATGAATGAAGAGAGGAATGCAGAGCAGGGCAGCCCACATTCATCAGCTGGGGGTCCAGCTGAGTCCCAAAGAGCAGAGCATGCCTGCAGAGCCCCATGCCCTTCCTGCCCACTGAACCCACCGAGTGATGGTCCGTGTGCATGTGGGACACAAACACTGCCACGAGGTTACCCAGCACTCGGTCCACGCGCTCCCCGTAGTGGCGGCAGAGCTGGCCGAAGGTCCCCTCCCCACAGTCCAGGAGCAGCGACCGGGTAGCACTGGGGACACAAGTGACAGGTCTTTAGCAGCCACTGCATGAGCAGGGCCTTGCAGGGAGGGGGATTTTTTGGGTTGGAAGGCAGAGATGTCCGTGCTCTACACCTCTCAGTGCTGCTCCAGCCCTACAAGCCAAGGCTTTAGAGACTGTTCTGTCTGCACAGCTCACTCTGGTCTTGTGCTGATGCTGAGCACACCCTTGGGACAGATGGTAAAAATGGACACATTAAATGTTTGGCTTTACAGGTGACTGTTGAGTCTTCCCCTCCTACAGACACTGGTGCCTGAAAGTGCAGACTCCAGGATAGGCCACTCACTCTGTGCCACCAGCTCAGTCTTTGGGCAGCACCCCCTGAGGCACTGAGCCTCCCAAGGCAGAATTCATGGCACTGGGATTTACCTGGTGTTCACCAGTGTGGAACTGACATTTCGGATTTTCATTGGAATTGCAGATCCTGTCCCCAAGAACACAATTTCAGGATAGGCATCCACATTTCCTACAGAAAACAAACAAGGATTTGTAAGCAAATGTTCTCCACATACTGCCCAGTCAGACACCATACAGTTCACCAGCCCAGTAACTCTGGAGTCAACATGTCCAGCACTGGCAGTTTTGCCTCCCTCAGCAGAAGGTTTACATGGAAAGGTAAAACAAGCACCAGCATTTCACAGTTTCATCTGGGCTCTGAAGCACTGAGGCACCTAGAGCTCCTAGTTCCCATTACACTGGTCCAAGCCAGGTTCCTGCTCCATACCTGGTACAGCAGACAGGCTCTCTTTGCACTCCTTCACACGGGTCTGGAAGTCAGGCAGGTCCAAAGCTTCACTAACAAATGTGTCGTGATCACAGACAGTCACAGCATCTCTGCAACAACAGGACACATATCAGGATGGGGCAGGGCAGGAACTGAAATAGATTTTTTCAGAGCTAAGTGTCAAATTCCTGTGCCAAAACAGCTTTACAACAATGGGAGAAATGCTCTTTCCATTTTGAGGGGTGGGAGAAGACACATCCACAAGTGTGGCGTCTATCAAAAAGGCTTGGTCGGGCTGAGCCAGCCACAGAAACGACAATTCCACCAAACTGGATAAGCTCCTGGAACAGCACCGTGTCCTGATCCAGACTTTCCAGACACTAGAGGGCACTGCAAGGCAGTACTGAGGGTCCTGGAAGAGGAGCAGCCACCCAAAAGGGCTCCGGGCTCCACAGAAAAGCATATGGGACCTGTGTCTCGGGCCTGCATCAGAGCACAAGCAGTACCACAGGCCTTCAGACACCTTAAGCACAGACACTCAGACTCTTCTTGGCACCTGGGCTCTCCTGTTGTGCCCAACAGAGCCAGAAATCTGAGCCACGGCAGCTGAAATCTTGCACCATATGGTCCCTGGCCTTTCTCACTGAGCAACTTCACCCACTTGCCCACAAGGCCAGCAAAAGCGAAGTCAGCAACTGCTTAACCACCTGGGGCTTTCAGCTCTGATATCAGGCTTGCTGGATCTTCAGGCATTAAGTCCTTCACTGAGCTCCCCAAAAAGTCTCTCCCTGCCTCCATCTGCTCTGCCACAGCCACCACAGGGTGCACAGCACGAGTCAAACCAAACCACAGAGGACCACAAGGCTACAGGAGCAAGGGACAGAAACAACTCCAAACCACTGGTCAAGTGGTGTTTTCAGTGGTTCACTCATGTTTACACCTTTCCCAAGACATTCAGGCACACAGTTCTCCAGACACAACTGGCAGTCTGGCAGCTGCCAGAAAGGATCAGCAATGGATGCTCAGTTTCCTCCCTCACTGAAAACCTGTTTCAAGCCAACACCCAAAACCTGGGAAGTCAGAGATTGCCACTGACCTCTGCCACTCCTGCTGTGGCCTGAAGTGGTACTTGAGGAGGCACTCCCCTCGCACGATGGGCACCCGGCACATGGCCTCTGCTTCCTGTGGGGAGGAGGGCACGTGGAGCATGGGCTTTGCTCAGGGCACAAGGCACATGGGCAGGGCCTGGCCTACCTTGCTCTGGTAGGTGGTGAGCAGAGGAAAGATCTCTGGGTGGATGAGGTTCAGCTGAGTTTGGATCTTGTAGCTGCGTGGGTTGTGCACGGCAGAGGAGTTTTCATTGAGCACCAAGTGCTGAGTGCCAGGGCCAAATCTGTAAGAGGACAAGGACATGCACAACAGTTTCAGCCTCATGTTAGAGTTGGACACGAGCTAAAAACCTCACCTGAGGCAGCAGAGCTCTGCTGCCAGCCAACAGTTTTATTAACTGAAGAACAGGCAGCTGCCAGCAGAGACATGAACACAGTAACCAGAGGATCCTGTACCTTTCCATCCACTGCTGGTAGCGGCTGTCTCGAAGCACTGACTCAGGAGTCATGTGAATAACCAAGGCCACCTGGTTCTCAGGAAGTCCCTCCTGGTACCTGGGGCACATTCAAAACCAGAAAGAATACCTGTGTTTCAGTCCATCACCTTGCTGCCCCCAGAGATGCCCCCTCAGGCAGGCAGAGCACAGACCTTCCGAGCACAGCCCAGGAGCTCCAGGCTCCACATCACCAAAGCACAAGGCTCAAGCCCATCATTCTCTGACACCTCTACTGTGCCCCCCAGGC
Organism: Formicarius rufipectus; assembly: GCA_013399695.1. NCBI lineage: Eukaryota > Metazoa > Chordata > Aves > Passeriformes > Formicariidae > Formicarius > Formicarius rufipectus. Next base: position 66,471 of record VXAU01000141.1, read on the forward strand.
CAGTTCCTCTCCTCCATCAGCAACAACATCTGCAGAGCCTCCACAAGCCCAACAGAGTGGTTATGTACAGACCAAGTTTCCAGCACACAGAGAAGCAGCAGCATTCCCTGCTCCCCAGCCAGACACTAGTGCATGTTCCTGATCCGGAGGCCCCTGAGGTAAGACAAGCCCAAGGCAGTCACAGAACCCCACAGGTCCTGCCTTTCCTAAAAATCTCCAAATGCAACACCAGTCTTTTCTTGCATCTCAAACCCCTTAACAGTGCTCAGGCATCAGCCACAAGAACCAGCACATCCAAAGCAGGACAAGAGCTTCTCTTTGGCAAACTCAGCACAGGTGTCCCTCCCCAAACCCTCCAGGTGAGTCAGCCCTACCTTCGGAAGGCCTCGTTTTCACAGACAGCATCCACAAAGCCCTCGTGAGGACACTCCAGCACCAGGAACACAGGGCCAGGATCTGTGGGCGTGCACAGCTCCTCAGGGAAGAGCTGCAGGCAGATACACAACGGTCACAGATCAAGCAATGTGTACACAGCCCTTCCTGCAGTGCTTTCAGCAGCTGTTCCACCAGGCGACCCCTCAGCAGCCCCTCTCAGTGCTCAGCAAACCCAGCCAGTGCAGTTCTTGCTCCCGTTCTGCTCTCACTACATCCACTGTTCCACTTCTCAGTGGAACAACAAATCCCAACCCTGGACCCAAAGCACAACCACAGCCAAAATTAGGGAAGGAAATTTTAGCAGCTTCTAAGTTTCCATGGCAGATACAGATGGTAGCAAAAGCACGCTGAAGGGAAAAAAAGGGTTTGTGAAATCCTTGTGACACAAAGATACACCAACCATGTGTCCCAGATCAGGATCTTCACTTGAAGATCACCTGGGCCACGGCCAGAGCTGGCTCTGCCTCTCAGTCCAGTGTTTGAGACATTCCTGCACCCAGGAAACACTGAACTTCTCTTTGTCTAAGAGGTGCAAACAAAGTAAGGAGGGAGAGATGGCTACACAGACATGCAATCCCGATTTTAAAAATGCAGGGATTAGCTCCACTACGTCACCCCTAGACCTGCACCAGCTTCAGGAAGGGGAGAGGAAGAAGCTCTGCCAAACAGCGAACACCCAGCCATATCCACACAAGAGTTCATTTTGGAGAATATTTTCCTAATCACAACTCTAACAGCCCCACATTCAGCAACAACCTGGAGCTGAAACAGTCCCAGTACCTAGTGGTAGGCAAAGCGTTTTGCACAAAAGCTTGTCACTGGCAGCCCAGTGAAGGAGGGAGAGTGGCAAAGCCACAGCACAAGCACAGACACATCTTACCTCTCTGCCTTCAAAGGTGATGCTCTCCCCATTTTTCAGAGCGGTAATTATGGGAAGGATGGCTGGAGTTCCCCTGAAAACAAGGCCGTACTAAGTTTTAGCTTGACAACACCCAAGCACCTGCTGGTGCCCCAGCCTGGCATCCCCTACTCACACTGGCAGACCCATCTCCTGGGCTTTCGCTGCCAGGAATTTCCCCTTCTTCGGGTGGATCTGAAAAGAGGAAAACACAAATATCAGCCACATAAAGGAGGGCCAGGAAACAAGATCCACATACTGCCAGTTTAAGTGGTTCCCACAGGCCAAGGAAATACTTTTTGCCCTTTTCAGTTCCACAGCCACGGCTCTAATTCACCCCAAAAAGCTTTCACCACACTGCCTGGTTTCCAAGACCACACTGCTGCTTCTTGCTCCCTCCTTCAGCCAAGCAAGCAGGACAGCCAGTCCTGCTCCAAGCCTGAGCAACAATGGAACCTCTACACCCTTAACAGCTGCTCTAGAGAGAACACATCGAAAAAACCATCTCCAATTTTGCACAGTCCTACTCCTGCTGCAGCAACTCCAACATCTGAAAAGCGGAACCACATTCTAGCTGCACAGTCCTACTTGAAAATGCCCTCACAAATCAAATCTGTCTCACAAGATGCAACATCTTAATGACACCGGGGAGCATCTCCTTTCACAGGCCGGGGGGGGTCAAACAGTGGAACAGGTTTCCTCGAGAAGTGTTCAATGTCCCAGTCTTTCAGTGTTAGAGAGATGTTTAGACAATGCCCTTAATAATATGCTTTAAATTTTGGGTCAAAAGCCAAAGTGGTCAGGCAGTTGGACTGGATGGTTCAACCCTGGAAGTGTCCAAGGCAGTTGGACTGGATGGTTCAACCCTGGAAGTGTCCAAGGTCAGGTTGGATGGGGCTTAGAGTAGCCTGGTCTAGTGGAAGGTGCACCAAGGGGTGGTGAAACTGGATTATCTCCAAGGTTCCTTCCAATCGAAACCATTTTGTGATTTCATGTGATCACTCTAGGTCCTTTCCCACAGAAATACTCTGCTCTGTTCTCCAGTCTGGTTTTAGTTGGTTAGAGACCTCTGTACCCAAGCTTACTTTACAGAGAAAGGCCATCACCAGGTCAGGATTCCTACTTCCACTCTTCTGCTCATCACCTGTAAAAGAAAGCAAAACTACTCAAAATCATCACTCACTATCACTTTTCTTAAAACCAAAACATGCCAACATTTGCTAAAGCATTAACAGGAACAACATCCAGCCAATCTGGGAGTCCAGCAGCAAAATATTACAAGCACCCAGGGCCAGAGAGCCCATGGCTTCAGCTACAAGAAACCAAACTAAAGCCCAAGACTGAAAAATAATTAGCCCGACATCCACCTGCAAGTAAACTACAAAGGCTGGGGCACCCACCCTGGCCAGAAGAAAATTACTACAGGGACTAATCACATGAAAGCAGGAATCATGTCTACTTTCTAGGCCTTATAAGTTCTGTGTCAGCTTCCTAAGTATAGAATCATTCTGCCCCAGGGAATCCTCCAGCTGAGCTTCTTTACAGACCTCAGTTTCAGAAAGCAAATGGCTCAGAGCACAAATGCATATCCTTAATTTTACTTTAGCTCTTTAAAGTTAAAAAGGTCATTCCATGTTTTTCACCTGTTTTCTTTGGGCTTTCTTTTCCTTTGCCCTCCTCCAAGCTTTGTTGTGCAGCTCTGGGGGATCCAGGCCCTGTGTCCCCTTTAGGGCTGTTTCCACCTTGGGTTGATGCTCCAGGACTCTGGGGTGATTTAGTTTCAGCAGCCAGCGGTTTTCCTGTCCCAAATCCAATGAAAGCACACAGAGATCACTCATTCAAAAGAAGTAGGAGTAACATTCCCCCTTCCATGACAGTCATGTTTAAATTGTGCCAGAATAGAGCTCCTCTTCCCAGTCTGAGTTGCACTTGCATACTCCAGTCACTTATTTAGGGAGCCATCCCTCAGTCAAGGCCTCCTCCCCAAACTGTTAAACTCTGTCAAATCTGTGCTGCACCCTCAGTATCACAGTTTCCAGCAGTAAGAACTCAGCTGGCTGAGAAAGCCAAACGCAGGGATGTCTCACAGCATTCCACACACCCACACCCAAAGGAACGAGCCAAGGCCCTGACTCAGCAGGTCTTGTTTCTTTGAAGAAGATCCTTCTCCTCAGAAAACACACACTAATTACTGAACTTCTGTTTACTGAGGCTGGCAAACACTGCCCCCTGCCCCTCCCCGTGTCAGTGCAGCCCCACATGCTCACCTGTCAGAGGTACCTGGTAGACTGTCATTGTCTCGTCCTTGTACTCGGGCTCTGTGTGCAACTGCACGGCTGGGGAGAGACCAAACCCCAGCATTAAAAGTACATAAGCAGAGATTCACACATTCCAACAATGCAAATCAAAAGACTGTAGTTATCTTTCTTAATCATAACCTGCTGAACAGTCCCCTTGCCTTTCACCACCCAACTGCTAACCCCAATGAATAACTGAAGTTTTAAAAGCTCATCACCCCCGGGGAGCTGTTCATGATACCACAGTGAGCAAGTTCACTGGCAGACTCTGGAAACAAATTGCCTTCACAGTGTTTTAAACCCAAACGCTCTCTGGATCAACCAACCTGGCAGTCCCCAACCAGGAACAGAGTTGAAAACACTGTGGTGAGGGGTTTCAACAGTGTAGCAGAGAAAAACAAGTATTTGAAACTTCCTCTGAGAAGACCTAAGCCAAGGGCATTTATTCTGAAGTTGTTACCCTCCAATGTAACCTTGGTTACAGGTGGAACAAGAAGTTACAAGTTCATTTGCTACATATGCCTGACCTACATACCTAAATCCATCCTCTTTAGGGGCCCGGGAAAAAGGCGAATGGCTTTCAAGTAGTTTTGCTGGAAAAGAGACAGTGTATCAGGAGGTGGCACAAGCAGTGCCATGACAAGCACCACTGACAGCAGCTACAGGTACTTCTACTGAAGGGAAATAAATGCTGAGTGCCCAGCCAGCCCATCTGGGCAGCACCCAGTCAGCACTGGGCAAGTGTCCCACCTCCAGCGGGCACTGTGTGTTTGGAAAGAGAAAGGAAAATAAAAAAAAAAAAACCAAAACAAAACACTGTCCCCACCCCTTCTATCCATGCAGTTAGTCAGCAGAAATTGCAAGGAAATGTAACAGTGCCGAGAATTGTAAATTTTCGGCCATGGCATTATGTCTGGTAAGGACCTCCTTAAGCCGATCAGATACCAAGTTTCTATTAACATGAACTGGGGAGAGAACAAGGGAACAAAGGCCCCCCTTCTCCCAAGGGCTGATTTACCAGGATATGAGCTGCAGAACAGCTTTCAGGAACAGAAGTGTCATGTTGTCCTGTCACTGATTGGGATTTTGAAGCCAGCCCTCCTGGATGACACTGACTCAGACCAGCATTTTACATATACATGAAGATTCACTTTTCCACCAGCTCTCCCACTTCCAGGGTGAGCTTTAACATTTCAAGGGTTTACTCTCTCTTCTGCAGCTTCCCTGCTTACCAGCTTTGGTGGCCCCAGGAACATACATCTCTGAAGCCCTATAGCCTTTAACGTGAGAATCATACCTAAAAGCAAGCAGAGACACAGCTTTATCACAGCCCCAGTTCCTGCTGGTATATCCCAGAAGAAAATCCCTCTCAGTGTGCAGGAGTGCTAGGCCTCTCCATGAAGGCCAGAAATCAGCTCAGATCCAAACTCAGTTTTGCCACAGCTTTGTAGCAGTTTCAACAAGTTGCTTATCTCTGCAGATAAAGAAAATATCTACACATCTGGGTAATCATCATTTGGAGCAAGGTACCTCAACAGATTAACCTCCTCCTTTTTTGGAGATTTCCAGAATTTTAAAGGACAGGATTCTAAGCTGTGTGTTCTAACCTCACCCAGCTTTGAGGACAGTGGTGGCCACCCACTTTTGCCATCCCTTTGAGCTCAAACCAGCCTAACTCATCAGCAGCTCCCTGTTGGCAACTCAACACTGGCAACACCTTCTACTCTAGGAGATTCTGGGAAGATAAAGCCAGGCACGCTTGGCAGGCAGGGCCTGTCCCTCCACGTGTCTGCACTGTCACAGACCCACCCCGCCCCGCAGCTGGAGGCACCGCAGAGCTCCCCTGACACTGCCCCAAACACCCCCCACCCCGCAAAGCGACCGGTGCCCGTACCCCTCTCACCTGGCAGCCCCCCGACGTTGGCCCAGGCCACCCGGCTGAGGAAGATGCTGTCCAGGTGGGAGATCTTCAGCCTGCGGGGGAAAGGGACGGGCGGGGTTCAGTGGGGCCGACGCAGCCCCGGGGCGGCCCGCGGTGCCCACACTTACTTGTGCTCCTGCATGGCCCGCTGGGTGCCCTCGCCGCAGTTGAACAGGTACCTGTGGGGGGGAATGGGATGTCAGAGCGGGACCTCATCCCCACCCCTATCCC